>JAOBYE010127335.1:0-19083 GCA_025403585.1 Parazoanthus swiftii | reverse complement strand
CATTTACCCTCCTCCCCCCCCCCCCCCCCCCATAGATGAGAAAAATTTGTTACAATTTTCGTTACAACTGCAGAGTTTCTGTTTTCCTAGTTTTTAGTGTTGTATTATAAGCATATATCAAGGAACTTTGTAAAAATTACAATGTCCAATATCTTATAAAACAACACACAGAAAATGATTTTATCAGTTATAGCAAAACTTTGTCATAACAAGCCTCGCATTTCGCAATTTCTTAATTTCAGCTTGGATTTTTTTCCCATTTGATAGTTGAAAGTTAAGAGTGAAGAAAAAATGAGCTTCAGTCCGGCAATCGGTGAGCCGAACACACGGTCCAAACCACAATATCCTATAATGTAAAAAAACTCTATCTCCCATCCTCAATCTCCCGTAGGAAGAACTCAGGTTTTTCGAATCGAACTGAAACAAGCTGTATATATGTTCAAAATTATGGCTTCTGTTTCATTGGATGGAATACAACAGCCAGAACTCCTTACTTTATCAAGTATGATCTTACTACTCAGTCGTGCAAAATATCCGTCGTGTGTGTCCAAGGGAGCACGTCAGTTAAAATTGGTTTCGAAACAAGTTTTCATCTCCGGCTGCCGATGCTGGATTCTGCGGTGTGAGCTTCCTGTGCGGACCGCTGACCTGTTTATTCCTTTGGGCCGAAATAATTTGAATTTTTAAATAACGGAGGGGAGTGAAAATGTTAAGACTTGATCGCGTGTGATGCGATTTGACTTTTGCTGTAGGCACACTGCCCGTTGCTATGTTCTCTCTTTCCTTCTTGCACTGGCCTTGTGACTCGCTCGCTCTTCGCGCTCGGCTCGGGTCCTTGTTACGTCATTCACGGGAAAACGTCATTCACGGAGTGCTCCCTTGGTGTACCATAAAAACTTTGCCTTCAAACAACATGAATAATGTCTTAGCAGAAGGAGCATAGAAATGTAAACACAAAACGCCAACATATGTCTTCTTGTTTTGATCTGGTGAAGTATCGGCGAGACAAACTACTGACGTCAATATTTTTTCTCGCCATCACTTCAAGTTCAACCGCTCCAAACAGGAACACAGAATATATAGGCATACCGTGCTTAAATGTTTGTGTTCCTTCTGCCAAAACATTGCTTATAAAACCAAAGTTTGTAGCACTATGTACAATTTTTGAGAAGTTATACAGCAGCAGAATTGTTTGCCGGGTGCTATTAACTTAAACAAATTTAAATTCAGTGTTTTAAAATGCTAGACGTCAAACTCATGAACAAATATCATGCAGTGAAGACAACCGTTATTCGTTGCTCAAAGAGGGTAGTCATAACTTCCTGTTGGCGGCTCATGACATCTAGTACCGGAACTCGCAACCTCAGAGCTATAGACTAATTTGTTTCCGTGATCTTCAACGTCGGCTCTTTCTGAAATGGTAAAACGCGTAAAATTTGATGCAAATTTAGTCCTTTCTATTTATAATCGGCAATGAGAACAGATAAATGCTCACTGGTTTTAGCGCTAGTTTGTTTTTCACAAATCCAGAGTAAAAATTAAAGAAGAGAGGGCTGAGAGTAGTCTTTGTTAATTAAGTAATGGTCGGCAATGAATGCAGAAGATGCTAGCCGTTGCGATACTGTTTTTAAAATCGTTCGCCTCATTGGCTGAAACCTGAAAACCTACGATAACTTCACCAGCTAGTACATGTACTCAGTTCTAGTTCACTAGTTCATTCTTTTGTAGTAAAAACTGTTCAGAGTTTTAATGCAACAAAACTTCTGCGCGGTGAAAACAGAACGCTCGGTACTTTTCTTGTACTATTTTTGTAGTCTCACGATTGGATGAAATCTTGTAGCACAAAAGAAACTTCGCTTCGAAATAAAGCTTTGTTACACTTTACTTTAAAAACGTGTTGTGTATAGGTTGATGTATTCTCAGTATGACAAACTGAATATTTTAATGTGGGAAAAGCGAAACGCCGCAGACCAATAGAAGGTTGCCCAGTTCCTACTTGGACCCCAGGTACTTTGTTCAACTGGGAACTGGGACGAGAGTATTGTTAGGCCGGGGGGGGGGGAGGGGGCGAACTCCCTATAGTTGAATGTCGGGGGAGCTCGTCGTAGGGGTTGAAACTAGCGATCTAGTATTTTTTTAGGGGTAATCCAGGGGCCTGATAGTTTCACATATCCCCACACCACCCCCCAGCTTTATAGTGTATGGTTTTTCCAATACGTAAACAGAAGTCTTTCTTACAAGATTTTCCCGCACGGCCGTAGCATTTCGTGTTAATTATTTCCACCCTCAGAGTATTCTGCACACTTCTGTTCTTTTTGTTTTAGCAGTATTACTTTTTTTTATTTAAAACGTGGCGATTCCTTCAGTTTTACAAGAAAACTACTATCAATGAAAGCTCTACACTAAAATTTGCATGATCAGAATTCACAAGGTAACCGATCGATGCATGATTACATGTGCTTTTCCCAAAATGAACTAGTTGGATAAAGTTATTTCGCATGCTGTACTACTTAGCATGTTAAATGGTTTCTTCTAATATGAAACTAAGGAAATTACAGTTTTCGTCTAATGATTCTCAATCTATTGACTACTAGATTGCTGCATGCTTTGAGAATGGTTCCACTTAACCCGTGAAATGGGTGCTAGAGTAATAAACTTTACTACTCACATAACTGACAAACTAATTTAAAACCTTTAAAATGCTATAACGAAAAAATAAAACACAATTCTTCATTAACTAGCACAAACTTTGCTCAGATGGCTAAGTTTCAAGGACGATTTAAACGGATTACACTGAACTCTGTACACTAGTGAGAGTTTCATCATATTGTTGGCCCTAGTGCTGAGTTACAGAACCCCAAGACGAAAAAACATTGATTGGCACTTATTTTGTTTTCCAAAGACAAGTTCTACATCTAAAATACTCTTAGCAAAATTCTATCTACCCGTTTAACGTTCCTTAAGCTGCTGAATATCAGTTACTTTTGAAAAAAGCTAAGGCATCGTCTACACCATACCAGATAGGATACACTGACCTGATTTGGCCTGTTAATATAGAGGCGAGCCAGCCTTGCGGGCATGTTTGCCAGTGTAGTAGCACAGATTTTCCTATATCTGGGCTGTTCCACCTTCCACAGAAAAATGGAAGTGTCAGTAACTGAAAAAGATGGTGCGGATGCGATCAATCAACTAGTTTTTTAATAAGCAGCTATCTCGTGATACTTCAACAAGCATTCCAGCGCCAAGCTCTCTCTCTCATTTTAAATTTTCTTCTATGATAAACAAGCGTACGACGCGATCTTGCTGCTTAAGCGGGCTTTGCCAGCTCCAGATACAATGGGCTAGCTCATCTCCATATGAACAGGCGCTTAGATTCATCTAAAAATGCAAATTACTTTAATTTCAGTTCTTGTTACTAACTAGTTTTGCTGAACGATTGCAACAGACGTTAGTTTACTTTCAAGTAAAATAAAAGAAATAATCATGAATGTATATATACTTTTTAAAAAAACTTCAGCAAACAAAAAACAAGAAAATAACACAAAAGAGTTTGCTTGTCTTGCTTTTTTCGTTCACTGTGAAAAGTCAAACGCATAACTACTTGGTCTAAAAAAGTTACAAACTTCATACTTTTTCAGTAAAATTAAGTTTTATGACGCCATCTTGGAAATGCCTCTTGCTGCCTCACGCGCATGCACAGTCAATTTTCCGACTTGTTGCCGTGTAGCAGTCTGACGTAAATGTGTCTGACTTGTAATCCAATGGACGTAAGGCTGAACGTCAAGTAACTGTGTAGCATCCTTATTTGAGCAAGAAACTTAAGGCGATGTTTACATGATACCGGATCGAGTTTCATTCTGGTACGACCTCATCCCGGTTCCATATCGATCCTCAATACTTGCTTACATGGTCTGAAATCCTATTCCGGTAAGAGTCATTCCCGTATGAGCTCATCCCTGTTAATCGCACCGGATCGAAATTTTCGTTCCGGAACAAAATCTGACCGCACGTTCCACAAGTATCATGTAAAGGAGGTGTGAGCTCTTTACGGTGAGGAATTAACCAAGTGGATTGTTTGGGCTGATAAGCTGACTCGAGTTGTCGATCCACCGATCTTTTTAACGCACTTTCATTCCAGAACGAGAACTTCTATGTAAATGTGAAACTGGTTATGTGTGTTGTACCGAAACGAAAACCATTGCGGCATCATGTAAAACACAATCTTACTCAAGATAACTCAGCAGTACAAATATGTACCAGCTTCTGTTGGGGACAAACCTTGCTTACGCACCCCCCACGGACTCAAAAAGGTCCGCATTTGGAGGTTTAGTAAGACGGCGAAGAAGCCCGAATAGGTTTATCATAACAGTTGGTGCTACCGCATGTCGAAACGACTAAAAAAAAGGCCATAAGTGTGTTTATCCCATAAACTTGGCTTTTAAGATTCCTAGTTTACGAAATTTGCACTCCCCCCCCCCCCCAACAAAAATTCTGCCTACGGGCCTGTATCTCCTCCACGGGGTAGCATTTTAGTGTCTTTCATTCATCACAACAGAAGCCGGGATTTAAAATAAGGCTCTCCTTTTTACATAACAGAACCGCTTGCCTGCGGAAAGGATTTAGCTTGTCTACATGAAAACACTATTGGTGTGTTCAAACTGGTTCAATCTGGTTTTGGTATTGCTGTTTTAAGTGAAGAAACAAAGATTTAGCTAGGCCGTTGGGTTTAATAGAACCCTTGTTTCTCCATCTGATTGTTGGTCTTCCTTGTAATCAACATCTGTTACACGGAAGCACATTTTCACCAAAATATAGAGCATGCGCACAAGAAGAGAAACAACTCCAAGCATAAGAACAAGTATCATCACAAACGGAGGAAGCCCTAGTAAAATTAATTCAACGACAGCGATGGCGTCAGTCCCGGTATACCCTGAGCCAGCGGTCTCGTTAGACGCCAGCTTTAAGTTGAGTGTTGCTATAACAACCAGTGCCACTAAGGAAGAAGTCTCCATTGCGTTTGCCTTTGGGTCGCGGAAAGGCCTGAGTATCAGGTGATGGACAAGTATAAAGACACTAGCTATAGTAAGGAACGTTAGTCGCAGAGATGAATCGGCTATCAGTGAATGCATGAGCACTAACACAAATCTACGCCCGATTAAAACGCTTTCCCAGTAAAGTGTGTCGTTTTGTTCAGCTTCGGGTCTGCGAAACGGATCGCAAAGCATTCTTGTAGTAGGGTCTTGACGCACAGTCTGCCGCTGATCGTCAGTGGGCTCAGCTGCATCGCTAGAAACACAACGGCAGGCCACGCATGCTAACTTGCAAGCGAGATAAAACAGGAAGTAAAGAGGGAAAACTGATGCTAAGAGGAAATGAGTGGTTGACATCTCTCCGTTGTAGAGCCTCATTGTCCCAAAGGCCAAAAGAAATATGAAAGGCACAAAGAAACTGGAAACAATGACAATCAGCAGCGTTTGCCACCACTGATAACACACTATGTTAGCATCAAAGAACAAGCGTTTTCTTGAATCAACAGTGACACAGTTCAAAAGTTTAAAGGATGTGCATGCAAACGTCGCGTAGCCAAGCAACTGCGTTTCCATGAAAGCGGCTAAGTAAGGACCGCTATTTGGACGTTCTTTTTTACATATGGCGCACCATAGCAACCTCAACAGGTACATTAGACCCACAAAAAGAATAATGACGAACACTTCTGAAGAGAGAAAGAGCTGCTTGGAAACAAACTCGAGACCCACAAAAGGACACACAAGTCCTGCCCCTGATCCGGGGAACAGCTGCTGAAAATTGAAGAACCCCACAATTGGTAATACAAAATGAGTTCTGAGAAGTCCACCGGCTGACGTAGTGACTAGCAGCAAGTTAGCAACTTGATAAAAGTAAAATATTATCTTCAAGTATCCAGGGTCAAAGTGAGTCTCTTGAGGTGTGTTGTCACACGCTTCTTGTGAATCCTGGGAATCTCTCACTGGGACTCTGAACCAGAAGATGCAATTGAAGACCCAAGATATTATTGGAGGTTTAGCAATGAGGTACAAAGACATTAGTGAAACATAAACCCCCGCTACAAACCAGAACCAGTAATCACGACATTCGCTATTAAGACGGCATTCGTTTGAAAACAAGGTTGCTGTGTAGCCTTCCCGACAGGCGCCACACAGCCAGCCCGAGCGGTTGCCTTGACAACCATTGTACACAGACTGGTCAATGGCATTTGGCGGCTGGCAATAATGAAGGGGACACGGAACAAAGTAGAGTCCAGGGGGATTTCCCTCGGTTTTGTAGCCCCAGAAATTTGGTTTGGCTTGTATGTTTCCCGAGCAATTAGCCCCAATATGAGGACATGGCAAGCATTTAAACTTCTTATCGATGTTCAATCCTTGGGCACTTCCACTCTGCAAACTGTACATACCCAACCCACACATCTGACACGAAAGGCCGAGTACGGTTTCTTTTAACCTACATGTCGTCTGGTTTGAGTCACACATTAGGGCATTGAAGGTGTGTGAATAGTTTTGTTTTACGAGTGACGTCCCTACTGGACAGACGAGCAAAGACGCAGATGAATCAAACTGAATGTAACCTCCCTTCGTCACCATCACCATTGGTTTGACATCCCCGAAGGGCTTGGATAACATCACTGTTTTCTTTGATACAACAAGAGGACCTTCACTATCCGAATGGATAAACTCTTGTACACTCCTTGAGGCCGAGCCAACAATTTTTGTTTTTGTCTGGAGAAAACTTGTGTTGTAGATTAAGATACTTGTTGAGTCACCTGTAGATAGGATTGCACCGCCTTGAAAGTTTGCAAAATTATCAATAAAAGAGCAATTTTCAAACGTTGTTTCTCCGTTTTCAAGAAAAATCGCACCACCACTTAATGCAGTATTTTCTTGGAAACGAGTCTCCAGCAAATGTACGTGATTGTTATAATCCCAAGTTCTGTAACCTCTTGAGGGTCGTTTTTCATTTTCCAAGTTGTTCTTATTTTTCTCAAGGCAATTGGAAGAATTTAGTTTGTCCAAAGACATTAAAATCTTCATTGCGCCCCCCATGCTGTCGGAAACCCTATTGCTAAAGAAAACTGAACTCCGGATGTAAACGTTGTTTGAGCCTGTAAGTTTTAGAAATACCGCTCCACCTGATGAGCTACTTTGGCAGTTAGTAAACGATACATTACGCCAGTCTATTGTTGAGCCTTCTGCGTAAAGAGATCCGCCGTTAGAACTGCATTGGTTACTATCAAAAACGGTGTCACTAATTGAAAAATATCCTTTCCTTCCTTGGATTTGAGACATCGGTTGGATCACAGATATTGCTCCTCCGTAACCCTGCGCTACTTTATTATTACTAAAGTTGCTGTGCAGAATCCGAACAACATGACCACCAACGCCACTTTCGTAATAGATAGCCCCCCCTCCATCAGGTGCTGAATTGGAAACCATCACAACATTAGCAAAAGTCAGATTAGCAGATCCTCGGCCGGTACTAATGAAAAAAGTTCCACCGAAACTACTTGCAGAATTGGACACAAAACTCGCATTGCTTGCATTCAGGTGAAAATGCTGTGTTACCGCAACTAATATTGCACCCCCTTTGCCTGGGCAAGAGTTTGTCGAAAAGACGGAATGTTGAATATTCAGCTCCATTTCATTCGCAGCACAGGAAATGGCTCCACCATTCAAACCAGCAATATTCTTGTAAAATACTGTCTTATTCATCGTGAAACTTACTTTTTCTTTTGCATTAAGGTACAATGATCCACCAATCGTTGTAAAGCTGGAACAGTTAAAATGAACATCGTGGAAATTCACTGTCAGGTATTTGACACCCAAAGGCGTTTGATATGGTGAAGAGCTTCCAATTGCTATCGATCCTCCGTGTGTTGCTGCATCGTTTTTCAAAAACCTAACCGCCTTCAGAGTCAAACTAACGTTTTCGTTAGTACCATCGATACAAATGGCGCCGCCGGTTTGACTTACGCGGTTTCCAAGAAATGAGCAGTTTTCAAAGTACATATCAACAAAACTTGCTTTTTCTACAAAGAGAACGCCGCCACTCTTGTCTGATCTGCTGTTGACGTAGGATACGTTCCGTATACGTATGTGAATGACGTTTCCCCTCATAACTACCGCTCTGCAGGTGTTATTCACGTATTTGGAGTCATTGTCAATCACCGTCACTTCTGATCCCCACAATTGGAAGAGACAGCTCGTAGGATATTTGCCATTATTACTCAAAAAACTGACATTGATGCTCGAGACTTGAATTTTTCCCTTTTCCAAAGATGCGCCGACAATCCCACTTTTCCCAATGTGGTTACTATAAAACCTGGTATTTTTCAGCGTCACGTTAGCCAAGATTGAAATCTTTGGAAGTGTTTCAATCCATAGTCCAACTGAACCGTTTATCTCCCAATGTCCTACGTTTTCTTGAAACAAACTTTCTTCAATGAAAAGGCTCAGACTGCGAGGCTCCAACGTTTCTTCCACATTAACTTTAATGCAGAAATGATTGTTAAAAAACAGCGAGCCCCTAACTACAAGCGATGATGCACCCTGGTGACGTAGTGTAAAATCCACAGCATAAAGACTGTCACGAAATGAGCAATCGTCAATTATGACCGAACTATCTTGGAATCTAACATACGTGCTTTCGAATATAATGTTGGAAAGCAGTACAGATATTTCATTCACACGATTACCTTCGAAGATTAAACCCTTTCCATTGCCACATTGGATGTGAGCAGTTGACCGAATGCCTTTTAAGGACAAAGACTTGTTGACGTAAATGCCTGGTTGAAGTGACGTTGCATGTTCGCAGATGTAGGGTTGCTTTTTCGTGTTGGTACCGTCCAAATAAATCCAGTCCCCCGATTTAGCTCGTTTTACAGCTGTTGAGATACTCCAACAAGGAAGAGACTGGGAACCACAGTTTTCCGCCTCTGTTCCGTTGAAATGAGACACGTACCATTCACGTGACTGGATAGGTTTAAACTTATTGCCTAAATTAAATATATATTATATTAGCCAGGCAAGATTTCAAGCGCACTATTCTACAAATCAGTGTAGTTACTGGTTTGTTTAAATACATCTTAACATATAATTACAACATTCGTAGTTACCGCTGATTACAATGACTACAGACTCGTTTTCACAGCTATAGCCTCGACTGGATGTTAAATATTTATAAATACCAATGTAAATATAAACTATTTACAACTCTGCGTGTGTGTTGTTGGAAGATCGGACTTCAAAGGGTTTGTCAGAAGTTAAATATCGCCCCCCGTGGAGTCCTGAAGTCGCAGTTAAAAATAACCGAACTCAGCTAGCCAATCAGAAACCTGACTGCGTCTTTTGCACGTGAACTCTATCCAGTCAAAATTCACCGCGCTTACCCACTGCGTCTTTGAACAATAGTACCAATGACAGGTAATGCGCAGCCATTTTCGTTCTGTATTAGGTGGTCGATCTAATAATTGACTTTGGTCTATTCAACCGCTGACAAACCCTTTAAATCGTTCTCGCTGGTATTTGTTTATATACAACAAAATCGAGGCTAACGCTGCAGAACTGAATCTATGGTCATTGCAGTTAGCGATAACTGGGGATCCGCAAGTAGCCCTGGCTTTATTACCGTTTTTAAATGAAAAAAAAAACATGTGGTGAAACTCTTTCTCCTGTGCTGCTCCAAGAATGTAGAATGCTCTACCGAACTCTGTTCAATGTTTTCCTTCCGTGAAATTCGCCTTTCCGTGGATCTTCTCAAGGCCAAACTCAAAACACGTTCTTATAAATTAGTTTGTAAAGATGACTATAAATTATTTTCTAACACTTTTTGTGAATTCATCTTTCAACAAATCTTTTGTGCTGAAAATGAATCGAAACTTAAATTATTATTACTATTATTATTATTATTATTATTAATACTATTTTTATTATTATTATTATTATTATTTTTATTAATATTACTATCATTATTATTAATAGATATTCTTTGAAATCCCGACACCAAATAATAGACAGACACATAATTGCGGTGTGGCAGAGCGGGGGCAAAGCACAATCAATTTAATAACAACCTCTAACAAGAAACTTTACTTCTATTTACAATGAATTTTCTTATCCGTGTGACATTTAGACAAACCAATAAGACAATCCGCGGGAACTGGATACCCCAGCTTGTAATCCTCCTTAGAGTTCTACCTATTTTATTAATAACTCATATTATAACTAAAGTTTTACTCATATCCAAAACTAAAATTTTTATAATTAAAAGTAAATGATCCGCTTAAAAAGACTACAATGATTTGCCAACTCTTTAGTTGCATCTCATACACTGGTCAGCGTCTTCACATTCTTTCACTTCACATTCTATCACAGCCAACACATCTTGACATGCTACACGCTTGACAATTTAAGAAACTTTTATCATCTCTTTCATTTTGTTTCGTGCATTCGGCCGCAGATAAATCAACTTTACTAATAAGTTCAAGGGAACGAGAAGAAGAGACTGAAAGCATTAGCCTATCTAAAGAGCGTTTTGACGTGATGTCATGGCCGAGGGATCCGCAGGATTTTGTGGGTCTCAACTTTTGGCCATAAACTTTGGAATAAAATATGAACTTCTGTCGCATCCCCGTCATACAAACTTGTAAGTGGGGTCCCCTGGGAGGGGGGGGGGTGGATGGAGTTGGAGGATGGTGGACACTTATAGTCGAGGCTTAGTGCATGCTACAATGATTAGAATAGCGAGAAGTATGAGTCATGTATATTTTATTGCCAAACAGTAGTTGCAAATCGAACAAAACGAAACAGAGCGTGATCAAGCGAGACGCTAGACGATTTTATAACTCAATCATTGTGCAATTATCATCAGCGTTCTTCAATTCTCGACAAGGTTTGCTTCTTAAATTTTCAATGAACTCAAAGAATATTGAAAGAACCTAGAGAAACAGCCGAGGAAGAGAATTCAGAAAGATTGTTTCAAGACAGTTATTGAGTTAAGTAAGAACAAAAAATCTCGGAGTTTGGTGTGACCGGAAGCGTGACTCTGACTACAAGTGGTAGTTGTGCTGGTTTTCCGAGAACTCACACCCAGTTTCCGAGAATCGTTTCAAAAAGTATTCACATGTCTGTCATGGGTTACGATGCAAGTCATGCACGGTTTCCGACTCAGCTCTTGCTGAAGTTTGAAGTTGTGAGTTTCAATTTGTTAGCAAGTAAACGAAAATATTTTGCTTGAAGAAATTTTGTAAGGCCTGTTTGGAATTGCTTGTTTGGGCTTTTTAGTGCTAAATATTACGATATTGATCATTTCAGCTAATAAAGTAACATCGAGAGAAAATTAAAGGAAAAAACACTGGAAGACCCTGCTGCGAGGCGTTCAAAACAAGTTAAACCTTTACGTTTTTGTATTGTGATAGTTTTGCTACACCAATGTTTACATTCGAAGCAATCCATCATGTTCGACATTCACGTAATATGTGTACATATATTTAAGTATATTTCCTTTGTTGTCCACAGTCGGTATGTTCTCCATGGACAAATGCCATGGATGCACCCTCTTTTAAAACCTCTGATAAACACTGCCAATACTAATGAACTAATAATGTTATTGGTAATAACAAAATAATATAACCTGACCCCAACATTTGCAAGATTTAATAATGGTCTGTAAATATTTTTCACTAGGTTTTAAACGAGGGTGCATCCACGTCATTTGTCCTCACAGTCAGTGGGTCAAACAACATGTCAAGTGTTACAAAAGTTTGTGCGGCAAGCACGACTGGTACGGGGCAACGGAAGCGGTCGTATCTTAATAAATCCACAAGGAAAAGCAGCAGTCTGTACAAAAAAACCTGCAGCAGGTGATAGTCCAACCAGAGCTAACCTATCTAACGTTTTACAGTGTCTAGAATGTTCAGATTCCACACAAAACAACTGATAAATGACTATGAGTCTGTTAATTTAATACTCGACACAAAACTTGGGTATTGTTGGGAAACAATGCTGAATGCTACGTGTGTCATGCACATCTTATCAAGTTTTTGTTACCTGTAACGAAGTGGCTTTGTCCAAAAGAATCAATCGGCACAAAACTGTACAGACACAGATACAGTAGGACAAAACTGATGCTATTGCCCGCATAAGACAGCTTAGCAATGACGGCAGCCATTCCTGCAGCAGGAAATAAAAGCAGTCAACCTCTTCGCGTGCCAGTGCGGGGCTTTTTATGACGTCACTGTACAATATTGTTTTGAACATGTGGAGTCTGGTAAACGGACGCTAGATTCATTCGAAAATATTAAATCAGTCTTGTTCAAGCAGGACGTAACTTCTTGATGAATATTTGACCGGCCTGAGGAATTTATTGCCTTGTACTGTTTAATAAAGTTTTAATGGAGTCCGAAGAGGTGGATTTCAGGTTATGCAAAATCTGATGAGACGTTTTAGGTTTATAAGAATTTGTACAGGCTTTGCAGCTTGTCGCATTTGTAGAAAAAATATGTACCGTCAAGAGAGACTTCTGTTTTAATATTTTGACATTTTTCAATGAAGAAAACTCTTGGAACCACTGCACACTCAGAAGCATCCAACGAGCAATATTCATGAAACGTACCAAATAATTGATCTTTATCTGAATTGAAAAAAAAAAACATTTTATTTTCTGCTTTTTTTAACAGCATATCTGGCAAAGACATGTCTCTTCGATATCCCAGCAAAATCATCTACAGGGCCGTAACAAGGGGCGGGACCGAGGGGGCCCGTGCCCCCCTAGTTTTTCCCCAACAAATGTGCCATTTCAATAAATTGCCCAAAGTCTGAGAAAAACGGGAAATGTTTTACTAGTTTAAGGCACTGATTTTGTTTCAAATGGCTTTTAGAACCCAGGAAAGACGTTTTTAGACAAGCTAATTTTCTATATTTCCTGGGGGAGCGTGTCCCCTGGCCCCCCTGAAACGTTCACACCTTCGGCTTTCTGCGGTGCCCTCCCAGTTTCCCAAGGCTTGCTGCGGCCCTGATATAAAAACTGAAACTCCCAGTAAGCAAATGCGAACTTTTTTGCCAGCCAACAGCACTCAAAAACCACACTGGCCGGGAGCACTCCCTTTGTAAGGTGTCAGGACAGCTCTGGGAAAACCGAAATATAATTCATATAACATGCAATGTGTCAGTAATATAAAAGTCAAACGCCATTTATCCCTTAACCTTATCCGGGCGGGTCTTTGAGGCCTTAAAATGGCTAAAATCTGTAAAATCTGTACTATTGGGTCAAATGAAAAGATGTTACACAGAAACAGTGTTTGGGCGAAGGTGTATATTTAAGGTGTTTTGGAGTAGCGCCGTAATGGTGACATCATAAAAATTGTGGTTTTGTCGTCTTTTTTGTTTTTTCCAAGAAATTCTAGTTTAAAACGTTTAACGAATCCAATACTGACTATCATTTTGTTTGTGTAATAACCCAATATTGAGGCAATAGAGTTTCCGATACAAATTCAATCCTTGTAACAAAGGATTAAGTCACTTTCCGCTGGCATCATGAAATCGTGTTGTTTCTGTGACATATTTCAACTAAATTTTAATTAATCAAGTTGTTCCGTAACTTGAAAAAGCATTTACAGTGCAAACTAGTTATGAATATACCGAAAAAAAAGCTTGTTAAAAATGTTTTTCACAACAATAAATACTGAACATTATTAAACAAAATTGTTAAATAATCTGTCAAAATCTGGCACAACAAAAAACCCGGAAATGTCACCCAAAATGCATTGCAGTCGGAGCTCTTATTAAATTAAAATGCCGAATTGACATAATGTAAGCTAGATAACGTCACTGATATGATAAAAGCTTATGTACAATGAAAAGTTTATTTCCTTCTAGCAAAAAATGGAAAAAAACAGTGTTGCAAACTGGGCCTTGTTACAATGGCAGCACTTCGCCATTTGACGCACCACAATTCATATCAAAATGTTCCTTATAAAATTTTAGGAAAAGTCACCAAATTTGGTCTTTCTTTTTTTCTTAAGAAAAACCTGCTGGGGTCCCCCCAGCCCAGATAGGATTAAACGCTTATGCCCCCTTTCCTTGGGGTTTTTCAAACCTAAATTTTGAAGCTTTGCAGCATTTAAAATGAAACTTGCAGTACCTGTAGTCTAATTAATAACACATCTTCTGAAGTTAGTTGGATGACATTATCATTTATAATTTATGCGAAATCAATTAAGTAAATTGAAGTTTAAATCAAGAAATGAATTTTTTTTTACAAAATGTCTTCTAATTTCAATTATTTCATTTTTTTTGATATTTTGCTATTTCAGCCTATTAAAATCGAGGAAATTTACTGCAAATTTGCTAAGATAACGGTCGAGATGGCGGACATGTTCTCCAATGACTGCTGCCATAGTAAAAGCTTTTAACTAAAACTTTGTCGTCATCGAAAGTAATTATCAAAAAAGGTTAAATATGCTTATATGCCAAATGGCCAGATTTTATCTACGAAAATCTTGGGGGGGGGGGGGGGTTCAAATGACCCCCATTCCCTTCAACGTTGGTGTTTCTCAAAAAGCCTAAACGTTTACGGGAAGTTGATAGCCGTATCTATCAAGTACAAACCTTCCCACCCCCCGTCAGGTGGGCCTATCAGGGGAAAAGCTTATAACCGTATCATTGTTCTTTTTAGTCGGTAATAAATGGGCTTGTATATGGTACCTTATAACCAGGGGCTTTTAACGAGGGATTTTGTGGTGTGTCCGTTTATCAATGAATTAATCAATCAATAAACCAATCAATCAGTTAGTCATTCAATCAAATATCGGATACATCGTTCATCTTAACTAATACACCGGTTGAAGATTAGCTGTAGGGCAAAAGGTTAGAAAAGGGTGGAGGGGTTTTCGGATGAACTATCCAAATACTTTAAAATCCATATTAACTTGAGTTGGCCAATGACCAACTCTTTCCCATTTTTTGAAAATTCAGCGGCATTTATTAACAATTAAAATGCTGAGACTATAGGTCAAACAGATTCAATATTTATTACAAAGTCACAAGCTTTTTGATGTATACGTTTTATACATTTTTCTCCAAAATATTCAAAACCTTACAGATAACCGTTACGCAATCTTTTTTTAGTTGCGTTGTCATAAGTTAACAAATTTATAATTATTGAAAATGAAAATATAGAATATATTATTTTTTCGTATGATTCAAAATATTGTTACGATGCTAATCCCTTGAACATATTCTTCCGAATACGTTTAAGACTTTTGCATTGTTCACCCTTTCCTTGATATATCGTGTAAAACAATTGCATGCTATATACTGCTATAAATACACCCTCATGCAAAATTAAAAAGTTACGGATAAATTATTCAAACAAAAAAAGAGGAAAATGGAAAGTTACAATTTCAGCAGCCATCTTCGTTGACATTTCCGTCCTGGTTGCGTAAGGAAGATTCCTAAATCTCTTGCTGCGTGGACAAGGTCAACTGAAAAACGCCACGATTTAGACAGAGCCTATCTTTCGCCATGGAAGATAGGATCCTGAACAGAGTTCACCTAGAATTTGTGCAGGTTAGAAAACCCCCAATATCTTCAAAAAATCGATTGTTGTTTTCAATGGAATCATGAATTTGGCTAAATTAGTAATCCATCCGGACTATCTAGAGTTTTGTATTGTTAAACTCAGAAATTCCTCTCTGCTCCTTGGATCTTCTCTGAAAACTCCCAGCATGCAACTCGTAACAGTCTGGCTTGAAGGTTTCTGGACGCCTCGCATTACCATGCACATGTGTCTACAATTAAAACAAAAACCATTAAACGACTGCTAACAATTCATCGCCATGAACGTACTCGTGTCTACAATAGCACTCCGTATCAGGTCTAATAATGAATTTTAAAAATACGCGTTGCTTTGTGGGATTGTTATTCGGACAAACACGCAATCAACAACAGCTTGGAGGTTTTTGAACAATTTCAGATATCACTTGAAAGAACTTAATACGAAAACAGCGGTAACTAGAAAAATTTTTGTGACAATTGCGAATTGATCGCGTGCCTGGCTCCTACCGAGTAGCATGTTTGTCCGCATCTCAATCCCAACATGCTTTGCGTGCACTTAAATGACGTAACTAGTGCGGCACGCTATTAACACAGGATTGTTACATTGGTTGTTATGTACACCATGTGAGTGGTAGGAAAGAAAATAAATATGTAATAAAGAATATAAATATGTAATAAAGTAAATAAACAAAGAAACACAAATGTGTATAGTGCTTCACTCAGTCTCGGGATTGTTCGATACAAATTCATGCAGAGCGATAAACAAGTATGATTGATGGGAAAATAATTACTATAAATGAAACCAGAGAATACAAGAAGAAAACTTCAAAAGTTGATTTTAGAGCCGCAATGTCCCAGTTTCTCAAAACCAGCTCTCACACAAATGATGGGTATTTTAACTGGTCACTTTTGAGGAAGCCAATAAAAAGAATGGCATTAATATTACCAGCACAATTATCAGTATTAAAAATTCTAAAAGGAAAATGAACACAGGGAAGACACGAAAGCAAAAAGTTCGAAACTTGTTTTCAGAACCGTCACGTCCAAGTTTCTCAAAGCCCCTAATACATATATACATATATGATGCGGATTGACTGGTTACTTTTAAGAAGCCTCGATATGGCGTCACTTACGAAGCTTGGATAATGACTCCAACACCTGCTGGTGCAATGGCCTCAGTCACCGCAACAGCTATTTGTTTGGTCAGTCTCTCTTGTACTGCAAACAAAGACAGGATATCCATCATTTAATCTTCAGTTTACATCTGACACTAGATTTGACAAATTTCTGTAACCATATCTCTCAAAAAGCACTGACAAAAAAGAATTTACCACAGAAGCAGTTCTTTACACTCTAAATATATTTCAGGAAAACTCAAGATAAGCTATTGTTTGTTGTCATCCGTTTGCTGAGGGTTGGAACCAACTCGTTAGAAACGAGAAGGCTGCTCTTGGCGGCCAAGCCAAATCATTATCTAATGTCTTCATCCTTAAATTCATTTCTAAAGCAAAGTAACTGAGCCTGGAAGAGACAGAATAGCAAATGTGAATGGACACAAACACAGCCAGACACACAACAGCTGAACATCCTTTACCTTGTAATCGACGGCTAAACATTTCAACTAATCTGTAGAAGTAATAGAACAAACTGAATTAGTTTAGATTGTCACTAGGTAAGGAAGAGGAACTGAAGAGGAGAAGAAGAAGAAGAAGAGGAAGAGGAAGAGGAAGAGGAAGAGGAAGAGGAAGAGGAAGAGGAAGAAGAACTACTACAGTACCTTGCTAATTTGCTGAGTCCAACAACTCGTTTATTTGGTAAATATCCTATGTGGACCTGTAAAGATCAGAGAATTGAGATTTGCTTTTCTGAAGATTTGTGATACAAAAAATAGTGGCCCTTTTCAGCTAGTGATCACATGGTACAACAGGGACGTTGCAAGGGGAGGGCCGGGAAGGGGGCATGCCCGCCCCCCATTTTTTTCCCCAGCAAATGTGTCAAGTTAAGCAAACTGCCCAAAGCCTGAGAGAAACAGGAAATATCTTACTTTCGCACTTTCGGCTCTCGGCAGTGCCCCCCAGTTTTCCAAGGCTTGCTATGACCCTGTACAAAATATGCCATACTGGAGTGCAAAAGAATGTGCAAGACTCTACTTGGAAATGTAAAACAAAAAAATCACACTTTTCTAGTTAATTGCCATGTGTTTTGTTGTGGAGTCTTGCACACTCTTTTGCGTTCTGGACAATTAGGCATATTTTGTACCATATGAATTCTAGCTGTAAAGGGGCCATTGTACATATATGTCATGTACAACTGTGTCTCTTCTTCATAACAGAACCACAGAAAGGACAAAGCGCAGCAGAATTCTCCCCAGAGCTTTTATGCCAAGAAAGCTGCTTGGCTGAAGATGAAAAAACTAGGATAGAATTTGTTAGGTTGAAAATATTCACTCCTCTGGTCAATTCTCATCTGACTTCAAGAAAATGTTGCTCAAAACAGATCAGCAGGCCTTTTTGAAAAAAAATTTTTTCCTCCACTAAATTTCTACCTTTGAATCCCAATTTTTTCTGCATTTTTAGATTTAATGGTGATCATTTGTCATTAGTTGGTGAATTTTGTGGTTGCTATGCTTGATTGATCACTTGTACAACACCATCTTGAATTATTCCCAGATTCAGTTGAATTAGGTAGCTGAGCCACCACTTGGTCTCGGTGAAATCCTGGAGGGAACAGTGCACAGTGGTGGGCTGCTGAGTAGGGGGTGAAGGCAATGGGGGCAATTGTCCCCCTCACTTTCTACTGAGGAAAAAGTGTTTTTAGCCCCCCCCTCACTTTGAGTCATCAGTAAGCCTCCCCACTCGCAGTATAGCTCCTCAGCCTATGTAAGGCATGGGTTCTTGACCTTTGGGTCATAAGTCAGGGATTATGGCACTATGCGGGGAAAAAATCAAAATTATGCGGAATTTTTACAGACGATTATGCGGGAAAAGACGCGAATTATGCGGAAAATTATGCGGGATGACGTCATCGCTTAAATTCAAAAATATGACTAATTTCACTTCTAAAGATGTCTTAGCTATTTTGGTTCTTTTTATAAATAAATATAATATTTCGCAGTATTGATTGATGATTCTTACCAATAATAGCGTTATGGCAAAAAAAGTGCTTCCCGTAAAAGTCTGCCATCTTGGAATACTTGGGACCTGGGCCAAGCCATGGGCAGTCGCGTGAATTCTCACGAATGTTTGGATATTCATTCACGCAATAATCAAAGTGAAATACTATAGTTTTTAAATATAAACACGGAAGAACCGAATGAATCACAATAAACTAGCAAGTTTTATTTTGAAATTCGACGAAGCGAGGCGAGCTGCAAACCAGCAATTACAGTATATACATGTAAACAATCCGAAAATGCGTAGCGTGCGACTTCATTTACATGTAAAAGTTAGGAACGGGCAGTTGATGCTCCGGCGCACAGAAATGGCCAGCAACAGTTAAA
>JAOBYE010127224.1:0-19085 GCA_025403585.1 Parazoanthus swiftii | reverse complement strand
TGAGCAAGTATAATGTGAGTGGCAGAACTTGCCAGACGTTTAGCAACTAGTTGCATATGTCGGATTGGTATTAGGTCAAGCCCTCTGAACAGTCTGGTCGCATTTACTTAATTTCTCGTTATAACTCCTTAATGCTTTCATACAAAGCCATCGTTTGTGTGTTCTGGATGAAAGACCAACGAGGTTGTAAGGCGGAAAACTGATGGAAACTTATGGCACTGTCGGTAGACTAGTTCTATGATCCTAACTGCTCAGACTAGATATTTACCTTTAACTGCTCCATAACTGGTACAACAGTCCACTGCAGTTCTGGCTTGCTGACATGTTCCAGGTAGGCCTATCAAAGTGGTAGTAAAATATGCAACAGCGGTGATCACGTAAAATGACAACTTACTGTAAATACTCAAATAAGTGTTCGCCGCTTGAACTGTGTGCCTACCCCACCCCCCTTCACTCCAAAATACGCCAAATACGTCAATACATAACCAAGGGACCGTCACTGAGTGTGGGCGTCTTTTTGGCGAGTTCCAAGTTCTTAAGCATCAGTGGTAAATCTTGACCTAAATTGCTCATAACAACTTTCTCAAACCTAATAAATGAGATTGCTCTAGAGAACATCTCGACTACGGCCAAAAACCCCACAAACGAATGCTGCGGTAATTATTGTGAGCGCCATGGTTTGAAGATTACAGCACTTAAACGGGAAATCGAAGAGATCAAGAGCCATTTAAAATTTCCCGCCACTAAGCACTCAAGCAAATCGAAGGAGTATATGCAAATGATAGACTATTTACGTACAGTCCAACAACAAGGCTCTGATCGCAGCAGTGGAGGCTTTAAGCAAGCAGGTTTTACAGCAGGGACCACTTGGACATAGTAGACAGAGCAACAGAACGTTCTCTTAATGAGTTGCGCGCCACACAATTCGTTGACATAACCGTCATTGAGTAAAGCAGATCCTTTAATGGCTGTAACAGAACAGCTGCCCACAAACTTTAAATGCCAACTGTTTTTTGTTAACTTCTTGTACTTGATTTTTTTGGAGTAAAATGCAATCTTTTGTCCTTTGTTTTGTTATTCCTATTCCCTCGGTTAGGATTAACACAACACAACACAGGAAACACGCACCCCAGAACATTTGTTCTACACAGTCAGTCAATCAGCGACTTCATTTAAACACGACAAAAATAACAAAAAAACTAATAAGTAGTGGAAAAAACGGCCAGAAGGCAAGTTCAGAGCAGTTCAGTTCAGTTGATTAGCTCCTGACAAAACCTGACATTCATGATCAGATGTACCTTCTCTCCTGGAATGATGTGCTCTTTCATAAATGCCTTAACCTTCTTGTACAAAGACTGTGCCTTTGCCGATGGACAGAACAATGAAATGTCGTCTGTTACTGTATTGCTTTAGGAGAAGAAAATAGGATCTAGTCAACAACATCATTGTTGAAAATACCGGGCTTAAATTGTCGTCCATTTGCAACTTGGGATTTGACATGTCATACTAAATTGAATTTTGTAGAGCAACTGTATAAGAACATACCGGTACATGTGATATACATTATTATTATGCAAAATGCATCTACCTCTTGGCTAGTCTCAACGCAGTGTCAGCAAGTGGCCTCACAGCTGCTCCAAACAATGAAGCATTCTCCGCACTAGCATTTCCTTGTAAGTATCTCTTGTAAATACCCTTGAATGGCACAAAGAGTGAAGAAAATTACTACAACAGAAAAACGAAACTTGTCCCATTTCAACATCTTATAGCTTACTATTAGTATGATAATTATAGAAAAACAGGTAAAGTAAAGAAAAAAAACGAAGAAATATAAATCATCACAATAAAATAACAAAAGGGATTCCAATGCTCTTAATCTTTATCTACTACATAAATGTATTTCAACCATTTGATTGGTAACTGAATGGTCACAAATTCTTTTCTTTTTAATGAAGAATAATTATGATATATATGCAATGCACATCTTTGAAATCAGTTACAAGTAACATCATGTACTGGAACAAATTAAATCAATTCATTGTAAAGCTATAATTTAGTTTAACTTGTAGACCCCTTTTTTAGTTTTAAAAGAATTCCAGAATGTTGACATTTCGGTACTATTTTAGCTAATAATTATTTAAGAGGTTTCCCAATCTGTTTAAGATTACCTGTGCTATTGAAGCCATCCTAAAGTAGCTCAATGCAAGGTACTTGTTCCAGTCTGCTATTGGTGCAGTCAGTCCTCTTGCATGGCAGTACACAGCAACCATTTCATCTTCTTTTGGTATTCCTTTAATGTTCTCAGCTGTGTGAACATTACATACATACTCAATTAAGTCGGCAAATCACTCTTTTCTGGACTTTCCAGGACATTTAAGGCATTTTTGAGGAAAGTTCAAGAAATAGTTTGGAGTTTTCCCAAACGAAACTTTCCTGACAGTGTTCTGTAGCTGTTATGGTTCAACATTGGTTGAATCTATAAAATGTTCATTGACAAGCTACCCATCACATAGGAAAAGAGAAAAGATTTTCAGAAGTGAAAGTATTACACTTAATACATTGTAATTTAATACATTGTATCATGTGTTGTATATTAAATTGCATAATTTTTTAATTGTGTTTTACCGTATTCATAAATTTTGTACATGTTTAAATACAATTAAAGGTTTTGGTACAAGGTAGGGTGCCAGAGTTGCATACAATGGGTACCTTTAAGGGCTTCCTCAGTATCATACAAACTGAGAAATAAAACTGTGGCCAGTGTGGAAAGTATTTGATGTTGTTATCTTTAGCTTCAATAAAGTGATTGAAATGTTGCCTGCATGTGTGCTTTCAGATGGTTCCTCATAGGGTGTGAAGCCGACCTGAGCCACACCAAAATTGGTACCTCTTCGGGGTTCCATTGAAAATTTCTGACAAGCATTCCCACCCCAAAAAGTTGAGAGCCCCCCCCCCCCCAGGATCAATTTTTCCATCCAACCATTTGCCAAGAAATACATGGAGACAGGCAGGGGAATAAATTAAGTGTAGACAACACACCATTTGTCAATTTGGGGTTGAAAGAGTTTGAAGTCTGAACACAGACCTACAAATTGCCATTTAATTTAACAACTGAACAATTTAATCCTCATTTGTTTGAAAATGCCTCAATGAGACAAGACTTCAAAGTATTTTGTTATTTAATCTAAACAAAAAAGGGGTTTTTAACAGATTTTTGAGTACTTCAACCTCAAATGATAGAAATGAAAACTTATCTTGAATACCTAA
This sequence comes from Parazoanthus swiftii, assembly GCA_025403585.1. Lineage (NCBI taxonomy): Eukaryota > Metazoa > Cnidaria > Anthozoa > Zoantharia > Parazoanthidae > Parazoanthus > Parazoanthus swiftii. Next base: position 15,818 of record JAOBYE010127224.1, on the reverse strand, counting down.
GACAGGTTTTAACTTTACAATCAATAAATGAAAGCATATTTTAATACACTGAATTGAAAATTAAATTATGAGTCATTAGTACTAAGAATTGTTTGCAACCAATATCAATATCCATAACAATATAATTTAACAAGTTTTGCAGGATTGCTTGATTACCCCACTAGGGTTGTTAATGTGCACCCTCCAGTACTCGTAACTTATTATGGGAAAATAAATAAACTGATGATTAATTCCTACTATTTAATAACCATGAAACTAGATTCTGGTTGAGCTTCAACGCTTTAAGATTACAGAGGTGTTAGCTAGCTTGTTGAAAGACAGGCCCGTAGGCAGGATTTTTGTTGGGGGGGGGGGGTGCAAATTTCGTGAACTTAGACTCTTAAATGCCAAATTTATGGGACAAACACACTTATGGCTGTTTTGTTTTTTTTTAGTCGTTTCGATTTACGATAGTACCTAATGTTACGAAAAACCTGGTTGGGTTTCTTTATCGTCTTATTAAAACTCCAAATGCGGACCTTTTTGGGTCCGTGGAGGGGGTTCGTACACACCCCGCGCAGCCTCTCTGCCTACGGGCCTGAAAGACAACATATTATACTAAGCCTGTCAGTCACTTAAAAGAATTTTTAGATAAGCGTATAATAGAGATTATATTCTTTTAATTTGATTTTCCATGGTTTAAAGTAATTTTGCGTACTTTCACTAATCAAACTGTATTACTAAACACACATAATTATAGCTAACCTGTTGAAAATCCTGGTAACACACTGGCCAGTTCCTTTGGCCAATGGTACTTCATACAAAGGTAAGCCAGATCTGCAACTGGGTGTCCCAGTGTGGACAGCTCCCAATCAAGGACAGCTATCACTTGTGGCTGAGTTGGAAGTTGGTAATAAACATGTTTGAGATTTTCCCCAGGGAGGGAAGGAGGAGTGGTTGGTCACTATTCTGTACTGTACAGTAGCTGAAATGTTCACATGACATTTTATGCCGCTAACTACAAGACAGTTTATGATTGAGTATATAATTACATAAATTATATATAGTTATGATAAATGTTTGCCCCAATATAGGTAAACTAATGAACTACTGTATCAACAGTCTATTTTTCTTTAAAAAAATACTAACTGTAATTTCAAAGTCTTCTCGATATCCCAGTTTTGCACATCAAGGTTGAAGTATATACAAGCTACAAGCTGTAATAGATCAGGACGATGTATATTTACAAATTTTAACACAAACCAACACAGTCACACATAGAAAATGAAAATACATAATGCAAGTATAGTGTTCTCACGAGGCTGCAACATTGCAGGATTCCCACAGTATTTTATGACTCATTGATGTCAAGCGGGACAGACTGACTGATGACAGACTAGTAAATATGGCTCGTTCTATTGCTGAGGCTTGACAGTACTGTCAATGTGAATTGACATCATCAACATACCAAATGTTGGGTTGATATCAGACCTGTATATTGACTTGAATTGTTTAATTAAAACCCCATAACTAAAGCAAATCTTCCAATCTATGAACAAAAGAGAGTGCTCATCAATATTGTTGTTAATTTATCAAAATTAATGGCAAGGGTGATTTATTACCTTTCAAACTTATAATTTAGCCATAATTGGCTGAAAAGCAATTACAATGTAGGCCATTAACTGACAGCTAGCCCCAATTTATTGTTGGTGCACATGTTGTTTTGTGTTGGTCCAGGGTACCATCCAATTGAAAGAAAACAAGATATATTGATTCAAAAACTGTCACAGTTCTATGAGCAATCTTACAACTTTTAAGATCTCCAACAATGCCAAAAACAAAGCAACTTTTGATAATAGATGCATTCTTCCTGTGAAATTAAAACAACAAAAAAGCTGGCCCAGCTGAAACTGTATTGAAACTGAAATTAGTAATTGAGTGCAACATCAAATTTATGCATTTTCAAGAGATATGGAAGTTTAAAATATTACTCCTGGCTTAAAATATGATTATGAAAAGGGTGCCATGTTTTGCACCTTATGCATGGATCAAAGCATTCAAGGCACATACCGTATTTGACCGAGTAAGCCCCCACCCCCTGCATGCAATAAATCTGGTGAAAGTTTGGGGGTGGGCACTTACTTGAGCATGGGTGCTTATGCGGTAAGTTTCCAAAGGCAATTTGCATAATTATTGCCCTTTTTGAACGTAAACGAACACAGAGTTTGATCTTCAACAGGGGATTTTCACAGTTGCTGTTTCATTCTCTCATGATCACGTGCTTCCTGCAGACACCATTTTCAACACGCTGTTTTTCGTTTTTCATGTAAAGAAGGAATATTGTTTCATAATTATACAATCAAACACTGAATGCTAGGCAGATTTTTTGCAACGAGATAAGTGATAAATTAGCGATCGAGACAATTTGGCAAGTTAGAGTTTTTTGATCTTGTTTACCACAAATTGACAGCATGGATTATCTTTTTACGATCTACTGACGACTGTATCATAATACAAAGCTTTGTGTATTTTAAATCGCGGATATATAATATACATCTTTGTTTTTAAAAACAGTCAATAGCTACAGTTTTGCTGTGATTTTGAAAAAAGATCGAAATAAATATATCTCTGAAAAGGTCACTGTCACGAAGGGGCATTAAACACAAAAATTTTTGTAGACTTTTTGTAATATTTTTGTTATTACTACAATAATATTTTATTATTAATGCAGCAGTCCTGAAAAAAGAATTTTGCCACAAATATTTCTTCCAAAAACACCCTGTACAAGAACTTTTGTCTGAAAAGGGGGGTGGGCGTTTACTGGAGCATTGGCGCTTACTCGGTCAACTACGGTACAGTATATACATTCACTGCTGGATGTACTGTTCACTAGAAATGTTTGGACAAGATCTACTTACTTCAGTGGGGTGAAAAATCATGTTATCCAGCCGAAAGTCACCATGGACAATAACTGTGAGTCAAGATAATTAAATTTATTTGAAAAACTATTTATAATCATTTTTTCCCGAAAACAATAAGAAACATTTTACTATTTAACTTCCAGCTTTCTTTTGTATACAAGGATCATTTTCAGTGATGTAAAAAATCACAGTTTCAAAACTGCCATCTTTTTTACAGAGAATGCTCAACATCTTAGAATTAATTTGGCTTTTGCATAAATGTTCTATTTTCAGCTAACACAAGCCCCACCTTACAAAACACTCCATCATACCTACTATACATACATGTACACCCAACTCTACTGAGCCACAAATCATATACCTCATATAACTGTACCATACCCTCCACCCTATAACATAATTTATTCACACCCTACCATACACAAGATATGCCCAGAAATGCATGCAATTCGAATTTTTACTAATTAAAACCTAAGATTTTAATTTGTAATTTCTGTAACAAGATTTTAAAATGATTTTTCAAATAAATCCTGCTAGCAGAAATTGCAGAAATTTTCAAATTTGAGGACAAAAGTCAAATGAGCAAAGTTCTGTGAACTCTGATAGCAGAAATTGAAGAAATTTCCAAAACTGACAAAACCTAAGATTTTAATTTGTAATTTCTGTAACAAGATTTTATAATAATTTTCAAATAAATCCTGCTAGCAGAAATAGCAAAAATTTTCAAAATTGAGCACAAAAGTTAAATAAGCAACTTACTGTAAACTCTGCTAGCAGAAATTGCAGAAATTTCCAAAATTGACAACAAAATTAAAATTGGCAACTCTGGGCCCTACTAGTAGAAATTGCAGAAATTTCCAAAATCGACAAATGAATGATACACATATGAGAAACTCTAAACCCTGCTAGCAGAAATTACAGAAATTTTTAAAATTGACAACAAAGGTTAAATAACCAACTGTGAACTCTGCTAGCAGAAATTGCAAAAATTTCCAAAATTGACAACAAAATTAAAATTGGCAACTCTGGGCCCTGCTAGTAGAAATTGCAGAAATTTCCAAAATCGACAAATGAATGATACACATATGAGAAACTCTAAACCCTGCTAGCAGAAATTACAGAAATTTTTAAAATTGACAACAAAATTAAAAAGAGCAACTCTGAACCCTGCTAGCAGAAAATAATAATTAGTTGCAGAAACTCCCGAAATTGACAACAATAAGCAACTGAAATTGCAGAAATTTCTTAAATCAACAACAATATGCAAACGAGGAACTCTGAACCCTGCTAGCAGAAATTTTTTAATTTGATGACGATATTCAAATGAGCAACTCTGAGCCCCGCTGGCAGAGATTGCAGAAATTTAAACAGTGTTACTTTTAAGTTTCGAACAAACATGATAAGCATGATTAGCATGATACGCCAAAAATCTATTAAAAGTAATGTTTTGGTCTTGTCCTCACTAACTTACAATAGCTGATATAGTGGTTACCATGGCAACAACAAATAATTAGTTATCGGCACTTTTCTGAGACTACCATTTCAGATGTTGGCCAGAAAAGTCCAATTACAGTAAACTAAAACATCAGTTCTGGCAAATTCAAAATAAATTATATTTAGAAACAAAATTTAAGAAATTAAGGGTGTTATTTGCCATAGCAAAAACAATAATTATTAAAATTCTTGTGTTCTGTTATCCTTAAACAAAAAGCTTTGAAAATTTGCACACAGATGCACCAAGGCCAACTGTACTTCAATACAGGGAATGCAGAAATCAAGAACTATCAAAATTTAAAAACATACCCACATAAAAATTTCTTAGCAACTAATAAAAAAGGTGGCAGTCTCTTTTTTGTTTGTGTCAAGTTTAAAAACTATGATTCACAGTCTACAACTTTTTAACCCTCTCTCCCCAGTTATTGTTTAGGGTCAACAGTCTTAAAGCAAAGCAAGATTAAAGTTTACAAAGCTGAAGGTAAATTTCCTCCTTTATCTGCAATAATTGTTCAATGTCATATACGGACTCATTTTTAAATTAAAAAATAAGCACCAAAACTAGGTTTCCATGCAGCCAAAATGGAAGGAATGGAATCTTGTTACCTGTTTCTGCAGAGCCCTCTGGTGTGTTGTTTGACAGCCACTGTGCAACATCATCCATGGAATTAATAGAGTCTGTGGCAGCTGCTTGGTACTGTTTAGTCCAGGTAGATACCTATATTTATTATTATGTCTTTAAATTAGCCGTGATGTTTTGGGTACACATATTACCGGTACTATAGAAACCCATTAACTAGGGCATATAATCAAAACCAAAACTAAATTGTTTCATGTTACTCGACTCATTAAAGGGGTTGGTGCAAAAATGGCCTAATTAAGTCACAATTTTAGGTGAGTTTTCAAAACACCAGGAAATTCCTAGTTTTTTTACAGCTGCACTATTTCCTAGGCTAATCTTACATAACACACACATTTTCTGGTATGTTCAGAGACTTGCTATGAAAATTACCTGGGCACATGTGAGCAGTAGACACAAAAAGCATTGCATGCATCAATTAGAACATCAAATCCTATTGCCTGCCTTGGTCAGTGGAGGCTGGCAATTCCCTGCATGTCTACTGTTTTGCTCAATGAGAGCCTTGATACCAATAACAAGTTTTTACCTGTTCACTGTAAAACTGAACCTCTCTTGCAGGCTTCTGATATGATCATAAACCCTACCAACACTGACCTGTCTTCTGAAGTAATTTCCCTGTGGACCAAAGTCTGCGAGGCCAAGGGATCTCCAGTCAATGCTGTGTAACCTTGCTAATGTGGTAGCAAGTGATTGGAAGATGGCTCGTTTTTCTTGTGGCTTTACACCTGGCAGGGATGGTATGCGGAAAATTCTTCCCTAAACAAAAAAATTATAGAGAGCTCTAGCAAGAAAATACAGTCATCATATGTAATAATTTTTTATAGTAAGTAGATAAGGATATCTTCTGATTTTGCTTCAGAGCCTACTGGGTTCATATATTGTCAGACACGATTTAGGGGAAAGCCTCTCCCCCACCACACACATAACATTGATAGATGCTTTAGTTGCAGTACAGTCTCCAACAAAACATCCTAAAAAATATTCTAAAAATGTTTTAAGTTGGTTGAAATACAGATTAACTGTTTGGTTAGTTGGTTTGGAAATATGTGTTGTTTGCCTTTCCCACCCCCTTCTCAACTGATTTTAAACCATTTTCCCCTCACTTATTGTTTTAGATGCTCTTTTTTTTCTCAATCTAATTTTTGTTGCTGCAGTTACAATAATATTTTAATTCTTTCAATTTTAGGTGTAAAATATATTTTTATCTGGAGGATGATAGCATCCAGGTTAATGAACCTAAAGTTTGCAACAGCGGCATTCCACAAGGTAACTGACTGAAATATTATTTTGCCATTTAGATATTGCAGTGATATTTTCATCTGGAAACATAAATCAAACAAATTTACCAACATGCTGTAAAGGAAATTATATTGATCCTTTTCTTGATGTCTTTTGTTGTAGGTACACTCATTAGGCGACATCGAATTCCACTTCCTCCTCCACATGATGATGACTTCTACAAAGTAGAACATTTCAATGTTGGTAAAGAGATCACTCTCTACTCAAGAACATTCAAAATTACGGTAAGTAGAAGTCTGCGAGTTAACATTCCTTGGTGACCAGTCTGCAGAACTAGTCGTTGGTAACCATGAAAATTTTTACATCAGTCGAATTCATGAATGGCCTTGGCAACTGATCTGAACTTTTAAATTTTCATTACATTTATTAAGGTACCTCTGTTAGTGATTAATCACAGTGGAAAGATTAACTTCTATTGTATTCACCAGGACTTACTCAGCACTTTTCAAATAGCTAAGAACTTAAGGATATAATCAAACTTAAGAAAGCTAAATTAAATCCTTTCCAAAGCCAAGTGGCTCATGATCACAAGCCTTGGTGCTCATCTCTAGTACTAGTTTCCTAGTGAAAAAGTTAAGCAGATGTGAGCCCTCCCTTCCTTGAACAGGTGTCTAATCTATTGCAGGTTAGCCCCTAGCAGAAACTAGCCCAGGATCCCAGTTCTGAACTAATGAGTTAATAGAAGACTAATTATTTGTTTTGTTTAGGGATGTGATGAGTTTACCCATAACTTTCTTCGCAAACTTGGTGTGAGAGTAAATCGTCCAGAGGTTACACCCGAAGATCCCCACACTGAGAACCGTCGACAGGTAACTGGTGCTAAGTTTTACAAACATGTACTTTTAAATGGTTACACATAGTGTTCAATATTGGATATAACAACTATCTTTTTACAGGTTCTTTACTAGGCAGCCAGATTCATCCACTGTTGGAAAAGTTACTCTCAGACTTTAATTGCCACATAATATGTATGGAACATATCAACTTAAAAAGAAACCATAAAAAATTAATCATTATCTTTTAATTTGCATTACAGATGACTGAGAGCATGCAGCCATTGAGACCGTATGAGAAAGAGGACACTCTCAAACAGTTTCTTCAATATGACAGAAAGGTGCTTCGCTTCTACTGCCTGTGGAATGACACAGACAGCATGTTTGGCGATGTTCGCGAGATGGTTTTACACTATTTCCTTGCTGATGACACGATTGAAATTCGAGAGGTCATCCCTGCTAACTCAGGTAGAGACGCTGCTCCTATGTTTTTGCGTCGTCAAATGTTACCAAAAGAACCTGTTCCACTGCACCAACCTGGTGAAGTTACCAGCAGAACTGTGCTGAATGTGTTTGGGCCAATGGGTCACGGTGGCCGATGGATCCTGGATAGCCTCAAGACCGGTGCAATACACATAGAGTATTACCATGACAGCGACCTGACTATCGGCTCTGTTATCAATGCCTGGGGAAGGAAGATGATGATCTGTGACTGCGATGATTTTACCAAGGAGTATTACAAATCTAAATATGGACTTCGTAAGTGTCTTAAAAGAACCATCAGTTGGTCATTTCCCATCATGTGTCATATGATCAGTTACAAGACATAAACTTGTACATGATTGTACAATTCGATTCAATTTTTATTTTCACTAACCACTTGGTAATATATCATACAAAATAAGAAAAAAAAAAATAACAATATATAGTCAACCCTTACAAAAATTAATATATATTATAATTTATAGTAATTTATTTAGTACATTAAATAAGGTTGCTATACCTAAGAAGGGCAGTCAAAAAAGAAACTCCTAGTGGGATTATAATTTTTAGGCTACCTTTTAATGTAAACACAATAAAATAGATCTATATGTACCACCATTATTAATGCTTCTTTTCTTTCTACAATGGCCAGATTACATCTTTTTAGCTCTTCAGCTTTGTTGCTGACAGTTAGTTAACCTTAAGATCTAGAGATGGATTTGTGTTTTGTAAGATCCTGTGAATCATTGATTGACCCACGTTTGTACTACTAAAGACAATCTGGTAAGCAAGCAAGAGTGACAAAGTATTATGATCTTTCATTCTGTTTGTCTCAAAAAGTAAAAATGTCTGGTCTGTCGATGACTTTTTAAAAATAACATATAGTTTTAATTGGTGCATAGGCTCTACCATGTTTAAAATTGTACTGAGACTGATAAGAAATCTTAATTTTATTATTTCTCACCCGTGTTTACAGAGGACTTTAGTGCCATCAATTACAAGGAAGGATTCGAGGGCAGCAGGGCACGAGAGATTCCACCCTATAATGGGTTTGGCTCTGAAGAGGACTCTATGGCAAACTGCCTTAATCTCATACCCAAACCACCAAAGCGAGACTTTGTCAAGTTCATGCAGAAAGACAGGTAGAAATTAATGTGGTTCTCTGTCATATGTTCCATATTACATACAGTCAATATGTTAGTCAGCTCATTTAGACATGTTTATAGACATTTCCAGAGACCTCAAGACAACTCTAGGCAGACCTCTGGAGACTTCAGACAGCTCGAGAAACCTCTAGACACCTCTAGAAACTTCAAGACAGCTCCAGACAACTCTAGACTGCTCTTGACAATTATTGTCTAGACACTTGAGCATCTACATGTAGCACTGCACAACTTTTTAATAACTTTCCCATTAGATGACACAATCAGGATACAAGTTGGTTAACTGCCCTGAAATTCATTCAGAGCATTGTAATATTTACAGTCTTGTTATTACAGTTACTTAAGTCTAAATAATCATTATCTGTTTTTCTGGTGACAGGCATGGTCTGGAGAGTAACGTGCTTCGATTCATGGCAAGAATGGACACCACCAGACCAATTGATATGGATAGAAGGTACTGTTGTATATAGTTAATAATCTATGAAATTATTTTTAACATTTTTGTTTGTTCAGCAATTTAATGTAATCCTTGGTTTGATTCTGTTTAATTCACAGATTTATCATCTCATACTTCCTGTCTGATGACACATTGTTGGTGTTTGAGCCACCCCAGAGGAATTCTGGGATAATTGGAGGCAAGTTCTTGGAAAGAGGGCGGGTCAAAAAGAACAATGGAAACCATGTCATGGCTCAGGTAATACTTTTACAGAATTTGTTTTTGTTCTGCAACATTGAGTTGCTGTACATATAATTTTTCTTTCCCTTCTTTGTATAAATGCACTAGTGCTGTATTTAGTGAGTGTTTTCTTCAGTGATAGCATCAATAAATTTTCTACACTACCAGAATGTTTTATTTGTTTTCATTATTTTTCAAATTTCGGATCATTCAGGAAGATAGAAAAACAAAAGAAAGTGGGCAAAGCATTGTGGTTCGATAGTTGGTATAGAAACATCAAGAGGTGTCCAGAAATATCTAGAGGTGTCTTGGTACCTCTTGAAATGTGCATGACAGCTCTTGCACACCTCTTAATACCTCTGGACATTTTGGACATCTGTGGACAATCTTAGGTACCTCTTTAAGACACTTCCAAATCCCTCTTGGACACCTTTAAAAACCTGGACATTTCTTGACACATGTAAAACTCAGCACACCTGTACACATCTCTGGACACATCCAGACACCTCTATATCAACTCCTACAAATTATACCCAATGCTATTTCTCTATACTTCGTGGCCATAGCTCATCACTAAATTGCTTTCAAATTTTGAAATTTTGAAAACTATTATAATAACATACTGTAGCCCTTGATGATGATGCATGGCTTCTTCATGGTTTTTACTAATGTTTGATGTTTTCTCCTTTTGTGATTGTTTAGGATCTGTATATTGGTGCTCATGTTGATCTGTACAAGCATACTTTTATTCTCATTGATGCTGACGAGTATGCAGTTGCATACATGGAGAAGAATTCTCACGAGTTCCCTCAGGCAAATGTACAGTGTGTTATTCCCAAACTGAAGATGCTGGCTGATGAACACTACGAGGCAATCCAGGAGTACTTCAGGAGACATGACACGAATAACAGTGGGCAGATTGCTTTCACAGCATTCTGGTAAGTGGAAATGGTTAAAGATAAGTGAAATTGATTGGTATTTCCAGTATAAAACAGTTGCACTTTCCACCACATTACAATTCGTCAAAAACACAAAAATTTTCAGCTCAGAGTGGGTTAACAAAAATGTGCTGTATATTGTATGTATCAGACAATGAGTACTTGTGTCAAAACTTCAAAATTGTTTTTTCTGCAAGTTCATTATTCTTTATTGATAAATTATTATTTTGTTGCCCTCAGGGAGATGCTGAAGCAATTTGCTAATTCAATGATGACTGAACACGAGATGTTGACGGCCTGTCGACACTTTGGAGATCCAAGGGTATGTACACATTCGTAGGTCTAATTATAAGTGAAGTCAGAATATGGTTGTCAGCTTTCGGTTTATGAACTCAATCGGGAAGAAAACGAAATAACGAAGGGACTTAGTTTATCCCAGTCTGAGAAGTTTGTTATATAATTCTTTTCCTCAGTTTAGTCTGATAATAACTACAACCCACCACTGAAGAAATATTGGTTGTCACACTCGCTCTTTCCTTAGACATTTCCAGATTAGGGACCTTGTGAAGCTAGGATGGAGTGTCAGTAGCAACATTACAAAACAATAGACTAAAGTACAAAATACAATGACTTCATTTGAGAATACGACAAGCTGCCCACCTTTTCATCATCCTCTTTAAAAGATAGAAAGTTTAAAGCTCAATTTTGTCAGGGTTTTTTTGAGAACATGGTCAACAAAGTATGAATCATTCCAATCTTTGTGCGGCTTCAAACTTTGAAGTAACGAATGACCTATACAAAGAAAAACGGGGAGGTTAGAAATCCAGCAGCCATATTCATTGGCATTCCTGTCCGAGTTGCAAAAGGTCCCTAAAGTTGTTTTCTGGAATTGCAGCACCGCAGCTCTAGAAATTTTTCAAATATGACAGTTCTCATCGTTTTCTTGGAAGTTTCCATTTTTTTGTTAAGCAATCTTTTTTAACTTTATTTTAGAATGTTGAGGATGACCTTCACATGATTGTGGCTTCAGTCCAAGAGCAACTCAGAAAAGCCAATTTTGAGAACTTCTCAGTCATGTTGGACAACTGTGCCTACCAGGACACCAGAAAGTAAGTTGAGCATTGTAAAATAATTTTATGATCATTTCTGTCCATGTTTTTCAAACTGTTTTATTATGAAAGGCTGTTGTATATTCAAGAGTTGAAAAAAGTGCTGACAACAACGTCTTTGACGTTGGGAATTTTGTATAGCCTTTGCAATTTTAATGTCTGATTGTGAAAATTTGTGAAACGCACGAATTTCAGTTGCTTAATGTTGTGGGGTATTATGCGAATAGTGATTAACTGGTCTTGGGGAAAAGGTCAACGCTTGAAAAGATGCAAATAAAGATCTGATGTTCACTTGTAAATCTTTCCCTATACCGTTTTTACTATACATTGGTGGACTTTTGGTATAAGTATTTTGGTTTTGTGGCAGATGCTCTGTCCTTACAGGAAAATGTCACCTTTCTTTTTCACAGAAGTGGATTCATTGAAGGCAAAGAGCTTCACAACCTCTGCAAGTCGTTTAATGTGCCAGCTAAGCAGGAACTTCTCGATGAGATTCTCATGAGAATTGAACGAAATGAGAGAAGTGATGTGAACTACAGACAGTTCATCCAACTTCTAAACTGGCGCGACTCCCCAGGTGAGATAATGGGACCTTCCTTTATGTTTTTTTTAAAAATATTGAAGGAGTCAATTTCCCTCAAATTTGCGTCCAAACTAAACTTTAATGGGTGTCAAAAATGTGAAAATACTTGTAAGAACATCTCTTTTCCTCTCAGTTCTTTCAAAAATGTCTCAAAATATCTACAATTCTTAATCAACTACGGTATGGTGTCGCCGATTCAGAATTTCGATTCTTTGAACTGAAACCGAGATATCGGCAGAATATGACACAATTATGTGGAAAATTAGAATCAAGGGATAAGTTTCAGTTAGTTGAGCTCAACTGAAGAACGGCGTCGGAAACATGTTTTTGTTAAAAAATTGAGCCGTGCCAGGAAACTGAATCCTGATTTAAGAAACAAAAACGGCGTCTTCCGATGTACGGTCAAACGTTCTCAATAGTTATTAGTTGGTTTGCTAGTCAAGCAAATTTGGAAAAGAAACGCATCGACTTGTGTCCAAATTTGAGCTATTTCCTGGTTTAAAGTCAACGCAAAATCACGCAGATTGGTGGCCATCCATGTACCAAGTACTCTACAAACCTTTCCACAACTGAACACATCGACTTGCACTGTCACAATACAAAGGTTTTTGATACCGCAACGTGAAATTAAAATAACGTTAACTGTTCAATGCCAGACTGTTAACAATAATTATGATCGTCTCATTTCAGTGAGTGTGCAAAAGTTTGTCCCGGTGTTGGCACCTGACTCAAGAGGAACGGTAAGAATTTGTTGACATTTTGTTTGACAGTTTGTCACAAACCTCAAACCTGGATCATTCCATTTCATGATATGAACCGCCTTCTGTCATCAAACTCCATTTTTTCCTTTTTACATAAAAACGTCGTTTGGAATGAAAAACAGCCAAAACCTAAGAATACGATAAGAATGTTTCTCAGGCTGAAAATAAGTTAGTAACGTTTATTTCTATTTTTTAAAAAAGTTAAAGAAATGTTATAATAGATTGCGGGAGATCAGTACCAAAACTCCTGAATTAAAATTCCCGCACTTTTCTGACAATTTCTCCGGCGTTACTGGGATTACATTTGTACTCTCATTGGAAGAATAGACATGCAAGGGTGTGAAAACAATTATTTATATCAAAACAAACTCAATTTGCTTCTAAAATATATTTTTTACCTGTTTCTCACTGATTTCCGCAATACGGCATTTTGGCTAAATTTCTTAGGTAACATCCTTATAACTATTCAACCTTTGACACAAACTTTCAGTGCACAGATTTTGCAGAAAATGTGATTCGCCTTTCACCATCAGCATTAACTAAGGTTCAAGTGTAGTTCGTCTCTCCCTCCACTGTATCTAATCTTGAGTTCGTAAATAGTTAAACTGTCTCACTATCAGCTTCCACTTATTCTGCACTGTACCTTCCTGTTTTCAGGAGCGTGTTGGCCCAAGACAGAGCGTTAACCTCGTCAACTACAAGAAACTTCTACAGCTACTCGTCAAAGAATAAGATTTTGAAATGAAGTTTACCCAAGCAAGACAAGATTCGGGAAGACTTTAAAAAGCTTTTTATTAAAAGATAACGTTCTTGTTCTATTACAGATGTAAATAGGTTCCAAAATATTTTTCCGAATCTTAAGTGCGAAGTGTAACATGTTTTGTAAGGAATCACTCAAGAATGCAAATAACTGTAAATAAAATACTGAAAACTGACTGATGATGGTGGTTTATTAACTTTGTAACTTTATTACAGTGTCAGAACAGAGGAGGCCGAAGAGTTATAGACGTTCCCCAAACCGCCCCACCTTATCTTTCCCCCACCCCAACCAACCTTGAGGAAAGAATTGAAGTCATACATCTAATAACCTCTTCTGAATGTGGTGTGGAGTTAGGAGTTGAATTATTCTGGAATGTCCATAGGTTGGCGGTGGGGTAACACCAACTGGGTGGCGACTAAAAATATAAAGTTGAATATTTTAAAATTTGAACACTATGCACAGTGTTTGAAAGTTCAGCAATAGAAGAGTTTTAAAGGTGAAGCTTTAAAGTAAAGGCCTAAGTTTCGTTCAATTGGAATATTGCCGAGGTCGTGTTGTAACGTCTGCACCTGAAGTATTTTCTCATGCGGTTTCTTTCTGCTTTACTGAACGGCCAAACTCCCACTGGGTCAGGTCAGCGTGTCGCAGCTTGGTTTGTAACAACCTAAATCGAGTTTACAAACAAAAATCAATCGGATAACAGCTAACAGACAACTCAAACTGTTGTAAGTGGAATACATGCACTAGAGACGTCCAAGTCAGTTTCCAAATTCTTGAAGAAGTCCCAGTTTGTAGGAAACTATTACTTATTTACTACAAGCATACAACTAGCATTCTCTCCAAGAGCAGTCGAGCTATTTTAACATGCGGCCCGCTTTTAGCATCATTACCGTATGCAAGCAGGACCTATCGAGCCACTGTGACGTAACATGCAAAATCGACACTGATCATTGGCGAACCGACGACAAGGCTCCACCCCTAATTCGGAATAGATTATTTTAACTTGCCTCGGAACCCAGTCCTAAGCAAACAGTTTCGAACGCTGGGCTCAAAATAATGTCCGTTCTGTACATGAATCGAGTGAGTTTCTGTTTCTTCTCACTCACAAAAACGAACTGTTACCTGTTCTTAAAATCTCCCCCAAAATCTCAAATCAAAGTGACTTTACAGGCCTGGAAAACCAAAATAAACCTTGTAATAACAGGATGCCTCATTGAAGTTAACGTTAATCCAAACTACGTTTCTGACAGATATAAGGATATGACTGTGATAAGATAAAGTACTGTACTGAAACTACCTTTTTCTCGTTGGTAACTACTCGCTGGTTCCTGAGGGCGTTGTGGGTGTCGTGGGAGTACCGGCAGCCATTGGAGTTGTTGGCGTGACAGCTGCAGGAACGGAGCGAGGAGCGGATGTCGTGACAGTGGTTGGTACGTTTGTGCTACTTGTCAGTGTTTTGGGATTCACGTTAACCAGAATGGCAACAGGTACGGTGCTTGGTGTCCCTGGTGTCCTCGGAGTTGTGGGTGTAGTTGGCGCTTTGGGCGTGGTGGGTGTCCCAGGTTGAGATGCACTTATTACAGCCGATGTCACAGAAGAGGTGGGTGTCCCTGGTTTAAGTAGAGTGACACCGGCTGAGACCGGAGTGCCGTGTTTAAGGATACTCAGAGTTGTCGGTGTACCGGGCACCGTCGACTTTTGTAAGTAAAGTGTGGTGGGGGTTCCAGGCTTTTGTATCGTCAACACGGTGGGCGTGGTTGGTTTAAGTGAGGTGGGGGTAGTGGGTGTCAAGACACTCGAGGTTGAAGAGCGCGATGCAGGTGGGATCTTTACACTAAGTGTTCCAGGTTTCATGGTAGTCAAGCTCTGACGCAGTTGGGTGACCTTCGCACACAACAGAGGTCCAACACTACCATAGTCATTCTCGTACGAGTCGCTTAAGTCAGGTGCTGAGCGTAAGCGCAGAAGCAGCCCAGGTAGATGTTTCTGGGGAATTGTTAAACATAAGGTCCGCCTTGATTAGATATTGCATCTTTGAAGGTTCGTACAAAATGTATTAGAACATAGCTGGCAATCTTCGCGCACTTTTTGCATGGTACGTATAAAATTATACTACCAGAACAAGGACATACCAAATCGATGTTTTTACCATTCTACTCACATGCCAACCTTGTCAACTTTTTGTACGATCCGAAGTGGGTTAGGAAAGAATTTATTTGGGGTGGGCAAAGGGAGAATT
>JAOBYE010127113.1:0-15000 GCA_025403585.1 Parazoanthus swiftii | reverse complement strand
TACCGGCCTGTCCGACAGAGGAAGTTTGTGCAACCCTTTTTCTCCATACCATTTGTAAACAGTGTACTGCTAGTCGAGTCTCCCAAGGTTCCAAACAATTTTATTCATTTATACTCAGATATGTTAGACATGTTCGAAGACATGTTAAAGACGTGTTAAAACATGTTTGAAGGCATATTCGAAATCCGTTGGTGTATCTCAAGTACTCGACTAGTAGTTTTAGTTAACGATCTCAGTACTAATTAATAAGTCTCACGTCAATGATTATGTTGCAAATTAATTACGTTACAAATTTCATCTCATAACGAAACAAACAGAGACGTTTAACCGTGGGCCTATTCTTTCGACGTTCTGTCGGGGCATTTATACGAATTCATGCAATTTTTCAAACGAGTGTTGTAGTATTTCGGTTGACAGAGCAACTTGATGTCTAAAGTAGCAGTCTGGCTAAGACCCGGCCTAAACTTTACTGAAACATCAGTATTTGGGTTGTGATCAACAAGGGTTGATACGTCAATGATTATGTTGCAAATTAATTACGTTAGAAATTTCGTCTCATAACGAAACGAACAGAATCGTTTAACCGTGGGCCTATTCTCTCGACGTTCTATCGGGGCATTTATACGAATCCATGCAATTCTTCAAACGTGTGTTGTAGTTTTCTGACAGACAGAGCAACTTGATCAGTTGATGTCTCAAGTAGCAGTCTGGCTAAGACCCGGCCTAAACTTTACTGAAACATATCAGTTTTTGGGTTATGATCAACAAGGGTTGATACGGTATGTTTTTCGCCCGGGGGGGGTACTCCCCTATATCGGGTATATAGGTATGTGCCGCCCCAAAGGGTGTGGTTTTTGAGCCGTTTTGGTCTGAAAATGGGTACAGATTTTGAACATTTTGGTCTGAAATTTGGTATGGTTATCGGGGAACGTTCACGAAAGCTTATGAACTTATTTTTCTTCCCAGCAACCGGGGCGAATAACTGGTGCGAGAGAAAAGGAAATTGATTTAATATATAATTCTAGCTAAATTTTACGTACCTATTCATCTTTGTTGCGTTGACTTCCGTTCAGCTCGGAAGAGGGGTATGGATTTTTGAGGCCAGGTCTGAAAACGGGTAGGGAAAATAGCATTTTTTGGCCTGAAATTGGGTCTGGATTTCGAGATGCGGGCGGCATACCCCCATCAGAAATTCCAAGGAGTACTCCCCCGGGGGTTTTCGCCTTAAGGTTAGATGTAAAGCTGACGTTTCGAGCGTTAGCCCTTCGTTAGAGCAGACTTAGTATCAGTAGTTGTTTGGAGCAGATGCTGAAAAGCCGCGGGGAGCAACTAAAAAATGGAAATATGTAATTAATTATACTAACCACTACCTGCAAAGATTTTTTATTAAAATACCTTTGACAACTGGGGGTTTAGTTTGCGGGTCACCAGATCTTGTCTGGGCTTTCCATGACGCCTCAAAGCCTCTGTAACTGCCGTAAGCATCCGAGAAAAATCGCACCTTCATAGTGTTTGAGCTTGACACGAGGATGTTAGGCTTTGATTGAGCACCACAGAAGGTCCCCAGGATCCTCGACCGGTCAGAGGTACCATCCCTAACCGTCACCTTGTCCGTGTCGCATCCCTTTCGGCCTTCTGTTTACAGCAAAGACGAACGAAATCACAATAAGGTGCCGCACAACTACGTCATTAAAATGCTCGCAAAGCATGTTGGGATTGATAAGCGGACAAACACGCGGCTCTGTAGGAGCCAGACACGTGATCAGTTCACAATTATCACGAATTTTTTTCGAGTTCCCGCTGTTTTCGTATTTAGTTCTTTAAAATCATATCTGAAATTGTTAAAAAAACCTGTTAATGATTGCGTATTTCTCCAAATAACAATCCCACAAAGCAATGCGTAAATCTATTTTTAAACCTAAAGCGGAGCCCTATTCATCAACCCAAAAATGAAAAAAGGTTATGATCATTGTTAATTTCGCCTAATTTTTCCCAATGCTAGCGACATAAATCACGACGTGATTTGACAATACGTTTTTAAGAATCTCCCGAACGCTTTATTTATTATTTGTGTACAATACGGGTTTATTTTTCCAGGCTTAGAACCAGAACAGCGCTTAGGGTGGGTGTATTGTCAGGTTCACGTTGCTATTCTTAGATGATGTGGGTTACGTATTATTATTGCAAGCAACAATAGCAACACGATTTTTGTAGCCATGTTTTGCCAAATTTTGACTTTCTTAATATTTTTTTGCAAATTTAACGAAATATTTTAAATAACTGATAATTCTTAGTCTTGAAATAAATTATGCGACAATCTTAAAACATGGGTAGCTTTGCACGTGATATGTGACGATATGTTTTGCACTGTGTCAATTTTTGAAAGTTTTTCTGGAAAACAGTGTTTAAAAACGTTAAAAACAACGCATAAAATGATTAATAAGATTTAAAACAGTGTTTTAGAACGAAATAATAATGTTGCAGTTTATAAGCTACTGCGATATTTGAACATTGAAACTTCCTTAAAAAACATACTTTGCCAAACCGAAATTTATTTAAATAGTCTTATGAGCGCTAGCTTCTTTTTAACATTAAAGGCTTTGTTTTGGTTTAGAATTCTATCGCGTTCAACCATGTTTTTCAACTCACCTTGTAGTTTAAAGACATTGAAGGTAAGTTTTACTACTTTCCCCCGTGGCACCGTGATAGTCCAAGTGCAATCCGAATCTCTTGGGTATCTTGCAGGGTATGAGGGACTCTTGATTAGGCCGCTGTTTCCAGTTTTCGATCCTCCACAAACTGAGGAAAACATAAAACATTAAAACATTACAACTGTAACAAAAGTAAGCAACAAGCAAAGGTGTACTAAAATTAAGAGGACCAAGAATTCTAGATCAACTTCAACTCTTCACTCTTGATTGACATTCCGAGTTTGACCGTGTTAGTGTTTATATAGGTGGCACTTTTATTGGTCTGTTCATGGGAGCACGCGAAACAGCTTGTTTCGAGGACAACAAGGTTCGTCAGTTTGTCCGTTCGGCCGCCATCTTGAATTTCGCCGGAGCGGGCCGGGAGCGTGGGCTTGAGTGGTGATCGATAACTCAACGCGGGCCGAAGGCCTTTCGCGTGCTCCCTTGGTGTGTTGTGCGGTTCCAGCACTTCTTGTTAATTCAGTAACAGATGTTTCAAAAAGACTGTCTTTGTCATTGTACATTCGTGCATTGTGCACTTGTATATATACATTTTGCACACATTAAGTTGTTGTTAAGAAGACCTGTTAGCTGTTCATTGTTCATACTGTTCATCGCAGGAGTTTGTATTTTTCCTTCAGTTTTGATAACCCACAGTTCCTTTCGGTCAGCGTACGCACAAATGCAGTATGTTTTTCTTTGTACACAGTACAATAGTACACGTATAACTAAAGATATTGTACAAGATGTACATTCAGTAACCTTATTAGCAAGAACGCGAACAAACGAGATCTGACAAAACCTCCAACTCTTTTTTATTAGCTTTTTCCTCGAAGGGAGAGGGACACTGCCACAGGTTTCCCTAATTAAAGCAGGCCCTTTGTAGGGGAAGAGGTGACAGTCCACAACACCGGCATTAGCCTACTCCTATCGACAAGTGTGTGGGTTCTTTTAAGTCCCCCGATAAAACGTCGAGAGACTAGACCAACGGCTTAATGTCCCTGTCCACGGACGGTGTAACGAAAGAAGTTTGCCCAAAGTTCAACCCTCGACCTGGCCGGGGATTGAACCCGGGACCTTTTGGTTGGCAGACATAAGACAATTACCGTGCGAAGTAACCAAAAAAAGAAAGAATTTGGCCATCTTACCAAATGGACAACTATGCTTGTTGCAAAATCGCACTTCTATTGTTTTCCCTTCACAGTGTTTGCCGCCGTTACTGGGGGCAGGGTTCGAACAAGTTCGAGTCCGATTCTGCCACCCGGTTTTGCACGATTTGCTGCATGCACTCCATGGTTTCCACGGAGACCACCTTCCATCCACCTTATGGGACCGTTCTTTTACACCACTTTCAGCTGCAAAAGTATAACAACAGGTCATCGATTGCTAAATAACTTTTTCTTCTTAAACTAATACCACTCTTGTCTTGAAAAAGGCTCTCGATCCCCGTTCTCGAATCTTGTGTTTTGCGACGTTTCCAGGTACATTTTGAAAAGCGTTTTATAAAACTAACATTTAAAGTAAGCAATGATTTTCATGTGCTTTGTTGGTTTTGGACGACATTATTTGATTATTTATTTTTAAATTTGATTTAAGTATGTATGTATGTATGTATGTATGTATGTACGTATGTATGTATGGATGGATGGATGGATGGATGGATGGATGGATGGATGGATGGATGGATGGATGGAGGGATGGAGGGATGGAGGGATGGATGGATGGATGGATGAATGGATGGATAGTTGGATGTGTGTAGAATGTTTGCATGATAATATTTATTTATTCAAATGTTATTTTGTTTCTTTACTTATTTATCTATTTTAATAAGAACTAGATATTTCGGCCGAAGACCAATATTCGCTTTAGCCTTAATTGTTCTCAAAATTGTTATTCAATTTTCTAAGACTAAATAAAACTGTAGTATAAAACCCAAGATCATATGCTTTCTATTCAAACACGTCCAGAAAACGACGTTGCAAGAAATCGTCGAACTTGGTTTGTAAGCGTTCAAATATACGCGATTGCAGCTGTTTGAAACAGTTCAAAATAGAAAACGATCATAGCCTCACCTCGCGGGTTCTCGACACACAGGTAGTTATCGCTTCTTGATCGCTTTGACTCCCACTTCATACATGGTAAGTCATCAATGGTACCGCCGTAAGACCATTTGAACCTGGCCAAAAAGGGATAAGATAACACGTACGTTTCACTGTAACATGAAGAGCAAGAGAACATCACCATAAACACGGCTGGATTTGGTTTCAAGAAACTGCTTACTCCAAACTACATACTAACTACAAATTTTAAAAAACATCAATTCAGGAGAAGTCTGCAATTTGTCGGTGTGGCCACTATTAATCAATATTAACCCGAAAATGAAGGATGGAGTCTACAACGTATAGGTGGACTAGCTCGAATGGTTGGTATGTTCCCTCCTAGTCCTTCCCCACTGCAATCACTTTTCTTTTGTATGTTACTTATGTTTAAATAATGCAGTAAAAATGGATTAAATTAAATTAATTAAAATTTACTTAAGAACTTTTAGGTGTAAGATTGATGTTAAATGATACCTTTTTTCACTCCTTAATTCTACGTTTTTTTACTTGATTTATCGGGGTTGTTCACAGACAAACTACCACGACAATCAAGGTTACACTTCCTTTAGTTTAATAAGGAGGGTATTCTTACAGTTTGAAATCCAAACTTTCAGGTCAATATCCTAGCCTTATTATTTAAAAGACAAGAGCTTTTGAAAAACGGCTGTTTTAACATTTTCGAGTTTCTAGGTTGGTCATGAACGGGTGTATAGTTTGGAGGAAAAATCTAAATTAACGTTGTTCTTCTGTAACTAAGTTTTGCTATAAGGTTCAAACCAATTGGAACTGGTTTCGAACGGTCAGCAAATCAATTTTGATGTCTACAGTTTTTGCATTAACCCTATTCCGCCTGGGCGTTTTAGGAACTCCTGAGCCTGGATGGGGGGGGGGGGGGGTTCAAAAGCCCCAGCCCCTCCAGTTTTTTCCCTGCAAATTTGTCAAGTGTGTTAAGCTCAGCAAATTGCCCCATGTCTGAGAAAAATTGGAAATATTTACTAGTTCTAGACGCTCTGATTTATTTCAAATGGCATTCAAAACCCAGGAAATACGTTTTTAGACAAGCTAAATTTCAAAGTTTGCCCCCAGACCCCCCAAAAGGCTCCCACCGTCGGCTGTCATCGGTGCCCACCCCCCCCGCCCCCTCCCCAGTTTTCCAAGGCTTGCTACGGTCCTGTCGACAACTCAAAGATGTCCGGTTAGGACTTTTCAAAACACTTTCGCTGAACCAAACGTTTCCTAAAACATCTAAAATAAAACCGTCAATTGAATGCCTAAAACATCTAAAAATATAACCGTCTGCTCAAGTAGTCTAAAGACGTTCTGGTTTAAATAAAACCGTCAGCTCAAGTAGTCTAAAGACATTCAGGTTTAAATAAAACCGTCAGCTCAAGTAGTCTAAAGACATTCAGGTTTACATAAAACCGTCAGCTCAAGTAGTCTAAAGACTATCAGGTTTTTTAGCAGATCAATGAAACTTCATACGCGCGCGTCAACTGTCGAGTGTTGGTTGTCTCGAATAAAAAATTATTGTTGAATCATAAAATGAATAAACTACTTCCGTGGTGTATGTCATATCGAATTTATACAGTCCATCGGCTTCCTAATTGTCCTCAGTCTCTCAAATGTTCATTTATCGGACAATTTCTCAGCCTCGGGCCTGTATAACTCAATACAACGAAGTAGTTTATTCACAAATTATTCACTTATGGTAAACAATAAGAAATTAAAAAGAAGGTCAGACATGTTCATACTGTTACAAGTTACCTGTAGGGAGCTTCTTTGCCAATACACAAATAGTTGTCATTCCAACCGAATTTCCGTGGCTTATAGATACGCGTACAACGCATGCCAGTAAGTGGTCCAGCGTCTGACCATCTCATATCGATGGCGCGCATGCCACCATCTGAACAAAAATAAGGGTAACCGGAAAACGAAAACTCGAACCGCTCGTATATTCTGATGCAACGGGCCCCCGGCGGAACGAAAGAGGTCCCAAAAATGAAGTCATCAGGGAAAACTGGCCACGCTGTGGATAAAAGAAAAAAGACACGCTGAGGCAGTTTGTCTGATATGGGTATGGATTCCGCCTATAGACAACAGCACCTTTAGTCGGAGCAACTGAAAAACAGCTCCTTCTCCCATACACAGTTAAGTTACGGTGAAAATAAAATAATTGCCATTGCCATTGTCTCCCTTTTAATTTCTTACAAGTTCACTTAACAACGAAGTTTCAGCTGCATCATATACGATGTATTAATTACCCTCCTTTGCTGGCAACTCGGAACTCTAGGTGGGAAAGACGATCAGCCTACTCTAACTAACAGTCACATTGCTGCCCTCAGGCTTGTGACACGTGCTTAAGGGAAAGACCTTGTTACCCCGTTTCTCAGAAAACTCCCTTGACAGCTGGACATCAGGCAGAGATTTGCTTTTTAAATGGATTTTCAGTTGACAGTTAAAGCGTTTACAGTATGATCCAAATCAACTACAAGTCCTTGTTACTCTCTACAAACCAAGGCACAACCTACATTCACAAAACAAAGTTTTTGTTAGAACAACCGCTCTCAAGAGCAAAAATGTTGGATGACCGCGTTTTCTCTGTTGCTGCACCGATACTAGAATTCTCACCCAGTAGATATTGAGCTTATTATAATATATACTTTTATGTTTGACACATAATTTCTAGTGTTTAATTAGTATGAACTCTCTCAATTTATGTTGTAAAGAGCCTTAAGAATTTGTCGTAAAAAAAAGGTACTACTGTTGTTGCTAAAATAGTCATTGATATTGTTATTATTATTACTATTATTATTATTATTATTATTAATAATAATAATAATAATAATAATAATAATAATAATAGCGTCATTTTCTGGTTACGAATCCAGCTCTCATTCGCTGTCTTACGAACTGTACATAGATGCGTCAGAGGTTGGAGAATTCCGTTTAAGTCGCGTGAGGTCGCCGAAGATTTCACCCTCTGTAGCAGACCTACTGCATTCATAATTTTTAGCCTAGAATTTTGGATCGAATTTTCTTTGTTTTAATTTATTTTCCAGTTCTATTTATTTTCAGCAGCCCATATCAATGTAAATCTGGCTGGACTTTGAAAAAGGTACTCTACTGAAATGGGACAAAATAGGCCTCATTTTCTCTTAAAATCGCCTTACTTCAAATCGCCGTAAGTTCGGTTTGCCTGCTGAAAATTTGATGCGCTTTTTTTAAAGATAGGGAGTTTCAAGATCTTTCATTTGAGTTATATGGTTTTTCTTCATCGATTTTACATTGCTCACAATTTTCAGTTGGAACGTTGTACTGTAGCGCGATTTGAAGAGCCTTTTCCGATCAACCTCGGGTTTTGTTGAAAACACGCGACTTGAACCTATCGTTTCCGGTCTAAATCGATTAGCAGACACGTTAGCGTCCCTCTGGACTTCGCTTTCTTTGAAAATGTCAAGGATATTTAGGATATTCGAAGATTTTCGAGATTTACAAGAGCTTAAAAAGAGGTCAGTTGTGTAGGAGTCGGGCCGTGATCGCCGTATAATCTTGTCGCGGTCATTAGGCATCAGCCAGAAATAGTTCTCTATATTTTTGAAAGGATTTTTAAATTGTAAATTATATAGTTTTACTGAAATTGTTAGTTATTTTCAAGGTTTTTATCTTATTATTATTATTATTATTATTATTATTATTAATATTATTAACATTATTAACATTATTATTATTATTATTATTATTATCATCATCATTATTATTATTATTATTATTATTATTAATAATAATAGTAAAAATGAATCGTTTTCTGTCTCAGACAGAAATTTTATATAACTGTTAATTTTCAAGCTAACGCATTTGATTTGTCATCTCAGAAGTTAGAAATATCTGCGGGGCAATTACTTGCGGAGAAGGCTAGTATTGCACTTGAACCTACCAGAACATGGATGGGTGTTGCAAGTCCGTTGCTCACTTGACTTCCCCTCACAATACTTTCCGCCATTGCTGGGAGGTGGCTTGGTACACGAGCGACGACGCGATTGTCTGCCGCTGCCGCATTCCCGGTCGCATTTCTTCCATGGATCCCATTCTGACCACCCACCATCTGTTACGGGCAAAGAAGCATAATTTGCGAAAAATATTTCATTTATTTGGCTCTACCATATTTCGTATTAGTACTTGTTTGGCATTTACTTTTATTTATTTATACAATCTTTAAAAAGGGACATCTATTCAGCTTAACGCTAGTTTAAAAGAGCCCTGTGCAAAAACAAGAAAAGATATATGTTTAAAGAAAGGTCGGAAATGAAAGAAAATGTACATGTTTTGAGACAAACACTTTTCATACATATTAGTACTAATAAAGATCACGTTCAATATTCATGTTCACAATGTACTGTGACATGAGAGACAACAATGGAGTTTGTGTGACGGTTGTAAGTCACGATAGCGAGAAAACGTTTATCATTTGGTAGTTTTGAAGTAGCGTTTAGCAGCTCTCTTGAATTCGTTAATAGTTTCTGCATTTCTGATCTGTTGAGGGAAGTTGTTGTCTACGTTATTGGTTCTATGAAGCCACCAGAGCACTTTCATTAACTACTTTTAAGATTTATTTCTAACACAACTTATAAAAAACTATGCACTAATAATTCTACTAATAACTTAAAAATGACTTTAATTAAAAAATTAATAAATTCTAACACACCTATACACCTGCAATCTCGTAGAGGTAGCGAAAATTTGTTAGGAGTAACCTTTCAAAATTCAAAAGTAGTTACAAAAGTTTCGTTTATCACGGCGTGTATTCAGCCGCCAAATGCGGCAAATGACTAATCTTCCTATACTGCGAATCAACCATCCGATTGTAAATGTTCTCAAAATACGGAAATTATACCATTTCTGAAAATCTTCTCTTTACGCGGTCAAAGTTCTTTAAGAGCGAAACTATAAATAAGAAACTAGTCGCAAACTTATTATTTAATAATAACTGAATAAATAAAAGATTAAAAACCTTCCTACCTATACTCGTTTTTTCTGCACACAGATACGCATTTGCCCGTCTCCAAAACCAGTCTCGTGGCTCTGTGATCTTCAGGCAGGACTTGTTAGTCAGGGGCCCGTTGGTAGACCACTGTAACTTGTAAACATTCGCGTGGGGCAGGCACAAGTAGTTATCATTCCAAGAATACCTCGCAGGTTTTGATGGCATGTCGATTTTAACACATCGCATATCGTCTAAAGGTCCACTTGCAGACCAGCGAAAGCCGACTTTGTTCTTCCCCTTGTGCTGGCAAAGGAAGTTGTCTGTCCATCCTCTCCTGTGGTGCTCTTTTGGTTCAAATATTCTGGTACATTCCTCTTCACTGATTCTTCCGTTATGTGACCATGTAAAATCATCCGGAAAGTTTGGAGTTTTCGCTGTAATAATTAAGAAATGGTCTATGCTTAGCGTGCGTCTCTCGAGTTATGGATGAACGCGTACCAGGGAAGTTAGGAGAGCACGAGAGAAGCGTTTGAGTGGCACGAGGCGAAGCCGAGCGCTTCTCTAGCTTCTCGAGTGCTCTCCCAACTTCCCAAGTGCCTCTGCCAATTTAAGCAGCATTTATAAAAAAAAAATACACGTAAGCTGATAACGTACAAAGTTCCCCTAAATCGTTCTGAGCCTTCTTATTGTTTGAATTTAATAGACGCACGGGCGTGCGTTTATCGAGTTATTGATGCACGCTCGCGCCGTATTAAAAGTGCGCGTTTATTCTGAAGAAAGTGTTATATTTTAGAATTTATTTTATTTTTAAGCAGAATAAATTTTCAAAGGAAGTTTCAAAACGAACTTGATAATCCCTTGATAAAAGAATTTAAAAAAGTGCGTTCTTCTTATACCCAACCGGTCACTCAAAATTTGGTGTTGTCATGGAAACCTACAGCGTCATTAAGGGCAGATCTGCTGCTGGCTCCTTTCATCAAATCTTTAAACGATCCACGTACGCTTTTATCAAGACTTAGAGAAGAGTCAAGAGTTCATGTGATTTAAAGGGCGTTTCGCCATGTTATCGAGCTTCCCGCGTAGAAACGTAATATGTTATGCCAATATAGTGATTCAGTTCAAATAATCAAAGTTTTGATACATAGCGATATAGTATTGTACATAGTTGATTAAGGTTCAGAAATATCTTGGGAATTTTTTAAGCTAATTGATTGGGGCTCTTACTAAAGCATGCAACAACAGCAATAGCAACAACAACAACAACAACAATAACAACAAGTAATTTTTTCGCTGACACAATTTATCCAATTTACAGTAGTTGAACAGAAAGGAATAGTGCAGGCAACCCGCATCGATTACATAGCGCTTTACAAGACTATTAATAACTAGTGGCTTTTAAAGATGAAAAATTGAAAATCGTTCGGGGAAATGATACTCAAGTAATGAGAATGGCCGTTTACTACAAACGTTAAATCAAAACAAAAGACAAATGGACCTACATACCGTTACATCGGTACATCAGGTTCGCTTGTTTGACGTCCAGCGGACTTAAATGATCATTGCCAAATTCTTTGATCTTGGGGTCCAGTGATCGAATGGTTATTTTGTTATTCCTGGTGAAGTCCTTGGATCCATAGTGCATTACCGAGTGGTAGTCGTACGGGACTGATCTTGTGTCCACTGTACGCCAATTGTTTTTCTTAAAAGCATATTTAAACTCTGTTGTAATAACAGAAAGCAAACGTTCATTAATTCAACCCTTAAAGTAAAGCTAGATAGATGTTTCAAACCTATGCAAAGTTTTTACGGCAAACAACACTGGTAAGACTGCCATGCCCTAGATGCAGGATATAAATACTCACACATATTCTTTTGGGTTTTGTGTTTAGTCATTGTTTTGCTTTGTTTTGTTTGGTTTTTGTTCAGTTTGATGATGATGATGATGATATGATGACAACAACAACAACAATACTTTATTTCTACTATAAGTGCAAGTGCTGTAGTTACAAAATTTGAAAGTAAAATAAAACAGTGGCCGGACATCCGAAATAACTATATAAGCAAATCTAGTCTGGTGCCCAATAAACAGAGAAATTGAAGTTGTGAGCAGTACCTTTACTTAATCAGGGTTGCTTTTTCAGTAATAATGAGATACAAAATTACTGCTATCAATAGAGGCCCTAGTTAGGGTCGACTCTAGTTAGAGGTTACATGGGGCGTGCATGCTCTTGGTGGTTAAAAATTGTATTTAGTGGCTGTTTTGTTTTGTTTGGGTACAGATTTTTGTTTGGTTTAAGTTGGTTAGATAAGCTAAGTAGGAGATGCCTTGTCTTTTTGTCTGTTTTAACTTTCAACTTTATTAGTTTCTATTCCAATCCCGACACAGACAGGATTTAGATTTCCTGAATAAAAAGACAATTTGTCTTTCAAGCACCTCATCTTTTTTATTTGTATCACTATATGCTGTCACTTATCCGTCCTATCAACTATTTTATCTGTTGGCACTTACTCGGTTTTATGTTTTGCTCAAGAATTTCCACGTAATCATCCCTATCGGGCCTGTTCTGTTCGTGGAAAAAGCCCAGCAGATGGCCCAACTCATGCAAAATGGTCCCGTGGCGAAAGCATCCATCTCCCAAGGAGACACTTTGACGACCGCCCTGCATGCCGACGTCGGAACTACACCTATAGTAAGGGCACAAGATCTCGACAATGACAAATACCCTTAAAAGTTTAAAATATTGACAAAAAGATGTAAATGTATGTATGTATGTATGCATGTATGTATGTACGTATGTATGTATGTATGTATGTATGTACGTATGTATGTATGTATGTATGTATGTATGTATGTATGTATGTACGTACGTACGTATTACGTACGTCGGTATGTATGTATGTATGTATGCATGCACGTATGTATGTATGTACGTACGTACGTATGTATGTATGTATGTATGTATGCATGTATGTATGTATGTACGTACGTATGTATGTATGTATGTATGTATGTATGCATGTATGTATGTATGTATGTATGTATGTATGTACGTATAATTTATGTATGTATGTATGTATGCATGTATGTATGTATCACTATGTATGTATGTACGTATGTATGTATGTATGTACGTACGTACGTACGTATTTATGTATGTATGTATGTATGTTTGTAACGAGTGAAATCATACCAGAATCATCGTCCCTATCATAGGTTCTTTACGATTTATCCATAACACATTTGTAAAGGGACTCAAAGTGGTAGGACTAACAACATCGAAGGCAAAGGCAGTTGTAAAGTACGTATCGGTCAGCGCTCAGATTGGATCGTATCTCAATTGGTCTTGCAGAATGCGTAAATAAATGCTACTACATGTAAACTAGTTTGCATTGTACCAATAAACGATTAAGCATGTATGTGTGTGTGTATGTTTGTGTGTATGTATGTGTGTGTAGGTATATGTATGTATGTATTTAAGTATGTATGTATTTACATTTGTATTTATTGTTTCCAATTGTATTTGTGTGTATGTTTTTTGTGTGTGAATGTATGTACCTGTACTTGTGCAAGTTAGCGTTGTGTATTTGCGTGACCCTGTGCGCGCATGTGCGTGTCTGTGTCTGTGTGTATGTGTGTATGTGTGTATGTGTGTGTGTGTGTGTGTGTGTGTGTGTGTGAGCGCGCGTGTGTGTGTTTGAGATAAATAAATACGAAGTATGTGACTAAACAGAACACTGAGTTCGCATCGGGGGTGTTTTGTCTTTTTATTTTTATTTTAAATATTTTATATTTGTTGTTATCTTATTCACTAGTGTGAACCAGGATTTCAGGACATTACAAGCATTTCAACAATCTCCCTACCCTTCTCCACGCTCAAACTCGATATAGTTTTCTTCCCTTCCGGCCTTTATGAACCTGATACATGTTTGTTGCTCCCACTCTTTCATCGCTGCTTTGAGATTCTTCATATTTGTCTCCCTGTTACCTAGAACACAAATGAATAGCAAAGGAATAAGTGTTGAGAAACACACGAAATCCTTCGTAATATCAACCTGTTTCTAAGAACAAACTAAGAAAAAATAATAGTAGTCTTATCGAACGGTACAATATTAGATGTAATAACGAAACTCACGATTAAAACACAAGAAGCATTTCCCGCTGTACTTGATCAAAATGCAGCGTTTGAAGATTGCTTGCCAAAATGGAAATATTTTTTCACAAATACAAGGAGTAGGTTTCGACAAATAAAAGGCCACAAGTTCCTCTGTCTTCTTTTCCACCCCCTGACCCTCCGTCTCTATTTTACTCCCCCCCGACCCCGCACTCAATTCCAATACCAAATGCATATAACATGCAAATTGACTAATTTTTGTTAGATAAACACCCATGTGTATCTTCTTAAGAGGTACCCATAACAATAGCTCTGTCTGCCTGAATACAAAAATAAGAAACGATTACTAAAGAAATAAATATCCTAACTTCGTTTCTTTGTACTATTGAAACGAGCTTTCAGGAGGTTTCAATACAGGATACTGCTGGCTTCATCCATTGTATAAAACTACAAGTGCTCTTGTCTTCCACGCCCTTCCGAGTGACAAGTAGGAACTTGTTCAGAGACCAATTTGCACCCCGGGTCAGCACCACGCTGTTTTTGCCTATAGTAAATGTTCATACTACGATAACGTCAAACTCTTCACTCTCGACACTTCGTTCGCCAGGCGCTCCAGAAAACTGGGGTTGTTACACGCTGGATTTTACATCATCTATTTCCCCTAATTAACTTACGCAGGTTATAGCTGACAATGTAAGGTACGATCCCCTCCGGCCACAGTTTTGTCTTGTCCCTGACAGCCGCCTCTTTGTCGCTTGCACCCGCGTTTGATCGGCTTTTTGGAAGTTTCATGTCCAGTTGATATTCTCTGTTGTTGGAGTATTTACCTGAAGTTGTTAAAATAAGAGAAAAAATCTTAACGCGTGAGACATTTAAACATCCAAAATGTATGGTTAACACTACTCAAGACAAAATGTAGTGATTTGATTGGTTATTTTAAAATAAGTCGAGATTTGAC
The DNA here is from genome assembly GCA_025403585.1 of Parazoanthus swiftii. Lineage (NCBI taxonomy): Eukaryota > Metazoa > Cnidaria > Anthozoa > Zoantharia > Parazoanthidae > Parazoanthus > Parazoanthus swiftii. Next base: position 160 of record JAOBYE010127113.1, on the reverse strand, counting down.
AGTAAGGACTGTTACCATGAAAACGGCCCGTTTTAGCATTTTTTTTCTCTGCTCTCAGTAAACTCACATTGCGAAGCGCAAAAACAAACCTTAATATATCAATTAAGCCCTCCTCTCTAATAAGCCCCCCCCCTTTTGAAGCCGGAAATTTATTAAGCCC
>JAOBYE010127002.1:0-19087 GCA_025403585.1 Parazoanthus swiftii | reverse complement strand
TTATGCTGGTCCAATCGTTTACCCGAGCCACAATACTTATGAACAGCGGCAATTTGTTCAAAATGGTGGACAAATCGGGAAAACTAAGCAGATCGAGCTAGAAAACCGGGACTTTTTACATGTAACTTCGAAAATAACCTAATATTCATTCGACGCAATCTGTCTGCCTCCGCCTAGACTGCTTTTGTTTTAGTATTTACGCTTAGAATGCGATGAAATTTGGCACACATGTTCGGTATACCCCAAAGTGTTGTTTGCAGCTTGTGTACGATGTATGTTTAACTGAAATCTTCAGGACGATGTCTCAAACTTGGTAAATATTTGTTTTATCAAATCTCGTAAAATAATTTGTCATTCCAGTTACATAAGCTACGATTAGTGCGTTTTAATTGTACAAATCGTTTGGCAGGAAAAAATTCGCAAAATATAAAATAGTTTTCTAGAAACAAGTGATTTCCTATTTTTAAGACCCAAAAGTGTTAATTGAATTAACACCTCGGTAAAATCTGATGTTGATAAAAATTGTGTCATTTCGTCCCATTTGCCTTGAACGTTTGATGCATGGTAGATACATCATAATATATTGCAATGGGCTTTCAGAATTTACTTCCAAACTCACACCATTTTAACCAGTGCAGATACTTTAAACCCAATTTAAAAGCAAGAACGTTATGGTCAAACTTGAAGCTAAAATTAATAAAAGTATTTGAAAGAATAAAGCCGTAAAACTTTAAAACTCGGTTAAATGCAGTTTCACGCTCGGTGGCGATCAACAGACTAAAAGATAAGTGTTGAGAATGGCACTTAAGGAGGCTTGAAACTAATTGCATATATAGTTTGTTCATATACCAGCATTTAGCGGATCTTTTGTTAACTAATCTTTTTTGTCGACGTTCAGCACGTAAATTTTCCTCGCAAAATACAAATTGCATAAATTTCTTCAATTCCAAAATGAGCTTAGAAAACGCAGTTCTTGCAGAGTGTTTGATAATATTGAAGGAGTGGTTTGTAAACCCGTATCTGAAATCGTGTTCAGTCCAACTAATATATGGCATTGTGCGCAAGACATGGTTGTTATGGAAGTGCTTGTCTACGAGCTGTAGGATGTGTTTAGCAAAGTTGTTCTGTACATTTTTTTGCCAAACGGCGAATTAAACCACACTATTTTTCTGAGCCTGTTTCTGCTCAGAAATGCGGGTTTTTAATAATCAAGTTTCGTATGTTCGTGGTTGCCGCTGATTACAACACCAACGGACTCGTTTTCATAGCGTTAGCTTCGACTTGATGTTGAATGTTGTAGATTTTAGGTGTTTACAACTCTGTGTATTGTTGGAGGCTCGGACTACAAATCGTCCCCGCTGGTATTTGTGTATATTTAACACCAAGTCGAGGTTAACGCTGTAGAAATGAGTCTATGGTCATTGCAGTCAGCGGTAACTGGGAATACGAAACTGGATTATTGGGTCGCTTGTAGTGCAGTTGCTCTGTATATCCACCCGCTCGGAGGGCACTGTTGTGGATCGGTGTAGCTTTGAAAAGTATTGTTTATGAAATCTTACGCAGAAAACTTTCTACCTATCAAACTCATTACCATAAGATCATTTCAATGACCAGATCCTGAAATCGCTATGGGCTTTAGATTATGTTAGTCTCCAAAACAAGAGATACTATTTTGTATCCGCAGTAACACAGAACAGTTATGTTTCAGTTCAAGTGATCAGCAACTTGACGTCAAGTTATCTTAGCTCGCTGTACTGTAGGGTTCCCACGGTCCTTGAAAATCCTTGAAAGCCCTGGAATTGGCAAAAGAAAATTCCAGGCCCTTGAAAGTCCTTGAATTTGGGTCATGGTCCTTCAAAATCCTGGAATAGGCAAAATGTTTCACCTCCAACTTCAAAAAATAATCAAAATGGGCTGTTTGTCATAACTGGACATAGTACCCTTTATGTAAAAATGTTTAAAAACAAAAATTGAGCCTCGATTTTCCCCCAGAAGCAAATCTGGTAAAGCTCATTGCTGAAGTAATATACAGATTAATAAAGACCTTTAGTATAGTATGTTTTGTTTGGTATAAAAATTCCTTCAATTTGCTCGAAATGGTGCTCGAAAAGGTTCTGGAAAAAGTCCTGGAAAAGTCCTTGAATTTCGCGTCCAGTTAACAGTGGCAACCCTGGACTTTTTGTTATAAGATGAACGAACTACAAACCTCTAATTCGCAGTAAAAAATCACAAAGTTTCACATTTTTAAGCCTCCTCTTTTGTAAGAGGTTCCATTTTATTACAACATTTAGACGTCAACAGATAACAGGCTGGATTTACTTTTACATTTCTGAAAAATCAACAAACGAGAAAATTGCTGTATTATCTGTTACATTTGGGATGTCACCGAAAACATTCTGTATTGGCCTGTATATACTGTTATATATACAATTAGCTAACTAATTAATTATCAATAAGTTTAATTGAAAAGAAAGGTGCTAAGCTTCGATCGATCTAAAAATGACGACAGAGTTCTTGATCTTAGTTATCCTCGGAGACCCAAGGGCAGTCAGTCGGACGATTCAAATATTTCTTGCCGGGCGAAGCAAAGCCAGGAGCGGCACGGTGAGGCCGATGGCCGCTTCTCCTCTTGACTTCTGTTTGGCCCCTGATTTTTTGCAGCCCTGACGGACCGCCCCTAGGTCACCGAGGATGAGTCTTAGTTTCGTTAAGGAAACTGTTCAGATCCCAAAGCCCTGCGACACTAACACTAACAGTTCTGTCTCCGCAAGCCTTTGTATTTGTTCTAGGTTGATAGTTACCTTTTACGTTTCACTACTAATGCATCTGAGCTTTTAAAGAACTAACTTCTTACACTGATGAAGTTTTCCTTGCAACTGGTTATTTTCTGGAACTGTTTCATAAACCTAACTGCATTTTTCCGCAATACAGGTCAATACGATACATAGTTCTCGCAAGCAGAACACTTTTCCAGTACATAAGTATATGACGTCGAGATACGGCAACCGTTCTCTGCCATCCGCAATAAGACATTTGTCTTTCTGGTATTTTTGCAGGTTTCTAATTTTCATATGTAGGATACATCCATTTTTTTACTCAACAACCATTTTACTTTGTTTGCTACCCTTTTCTACTTTTGACTTAAGTAATTATGTACATGCTGTACATTTTTGTTGATCCAGTTTATGACATAGGGGTTTATACTGATTACCTGAAACTAGTGAGTTGCGTCGCTCCTACAAAAATAATATTATCGCCGTTTTTATTATTTCTGAAAGGTGTGCACTGTTTCTTAACCTTTCCCCAAAGTGAAAATGATGACACGATCTTCTAACCCCTTCCCCGAGCGGTGGGTTTGTGGGCTTGTGAAACGGATGAAATATGGGTGGTTACTAATTTGATTTCTTTTTCTGCTTAAGGTTTTCACTGGGAACAATGACAGCAACACCGTAGTTACTCACATGCTGCTCAACCCTTTTCTTACCAATACCGTCGTCCTTCATCCAGTTTACGTGGGGCTAGAGATCTGTATGAGGTTCGAGTTATACAAGAAAGGTAAGATTCTTTTAAAAACAGCAAAGCTTTCTTATTGTATAAGCTCTTTTAACCGCTGGGGAAGGGCTTTCCAGACGGGGGAGGGGCGATGAAAGGGTAAAGGGAGGGAGGCTTAATGTATTTGTCAACATTTTTAAGGTGCGTTCAGTTGACCATACTCCATTTTTTGTTTTAATTTTATCTCCTTTCACATCTGACTAGATTTTAACAGCAGTGTGTGACTCACACTATATATATCTTTAGTAGTAAGCTCTCTTGTACTATCTGAAATAAAATCTCTGATCTCTCCAATGGAGCAGTGTGTCCTTTAAAATAGATAAAACAGGACGCCGTATGTTTTAAGCCAATCTCTACATTATTGATCAAAAAGAAGGGCAGTAATATTAAAATTTGCTCTCTTGAACGACTGCAATTGGACTGGTTTGAAGATTTATAGATCTTTGTTTGCTTGATTTGTAGATTCCTGCTTGCTTGATTCTAAGTAAAAGACAGAAAACGAACTTGTTAACTTATGGTTTTGTGTCCACTAAAGTTTGCAAGCATAATTTAATTTTGTTCTCTTACTTTTTGTTTTTCTTAATGTAGCTCCATCACAAACTATTCTCAGTTCTCACGGCAACAGCAAGACGTCAAGCGGATTTGCCTTCACCTATAACGGAGTTAATTATAAGCTAACGCTGTCGACAGTAACTAACACTTGGGAAATCGTAAGACCTTCTATTCCTGAACAAGGCTATCACTTCGCGTTCACGTGGCACAAGGATTCTGGATTGAACTATTACGAGGATTGGCGTCTGGTCGCCCAAAATAACACCCCACAGTCAATTGCAAAAACTGGTTACAATACTAATCTTATGGTTGGTACTGTTGATGGAGTGGCAGAAAACATCCAAATGTCGGGACTAACTATTTGGAAGGATTCAGTTCTGTCAAGCCAACAGCTGCAGCAACACACGTCGACAAGTGAGGAAACGGTTTCATGATAGTCTACCCTTTTGACCTAATCCAGTCTAGTCTAACTTTATCTTATCTCACTTTCTTATAGATTTTATCTCATTTCATATTTTTCTACTTCATCTCATCTCATCCTGTCTTGTCTTGTTTCATTCTGTCTTGTCTTGTCTCATTTCATTTCATTTTAATCTATCTTAAATTATCTCGTTCAACTGCATTTTTTTCAATGTCTAATCTATTCTCGTTTTATTAGATATTTTATCAATTGTAACCTAATGGAATCTAAACACTAACAAATTCAGCGACTCACGTTTTGAAATTCCGAATATTTTAGTTCGAACTTAGTTTGCTTTTTGTTCCCGTCGTACCGTGGAGCACATAGGGCCATAACGTCCAATCTGTTCTTGGCACTTTATTCTGCTGGAGACCAATAGGTAGTTTTCTCTAAGTTTCCACTTCTCTATCCATGCTAATGCAATTTTAGGGTCAGCGTTGGTATTCATCCGAAGTATACCACCATTCCACGTTTTTTCTTTCTCGCTTGCTTGTTAGTAATTTGAGGTACGATAATCGTTTTTTATCTAAGTCTTTACATGTAAAGTTTAAAGAACGAAAGTATTCCATTCTTCCATTTCGTTAATTGGTTTGCAATCAAAAAAGATCGGCTTGTTTTGGTTTGTATTCAACTCGTTAGCCCTGTGCTGCAGGTACTCTTGCTTGATGTTAATTAGAACTATGCATTGCCGTCAGCAAACGCCAAGATTTTCTAGCCACATGGTTAACTTCCATGATACACCTTTTCCCTCGTGCGCATTTAGTCGATAACGCGAAGAGTTAGGAAACCTGCAATGACACACCTTTGTTTAACGCCAGTATCAGTATTAAATCATTCCAACTTACAGCTATTGTATTAGTATGACGCAGCATTGTTTATCAAAACGCAAGAGCGTGATGATTCCAATAGTCTTCTAAGAAATTCCGTATAATTTCGTAATACATCAAAGCTATCAAAAGCTCTTCCAAAATCGATAAAATTCAAATACAAAGATTTGTTCAATTATGTTTCTGAGAACGAATATGCGTTCAGTGATGTCTCTTATATATTAACCCTCACCTGCCATTGCTCACAGTTTCCGGCAACTTTCCTTAGCAATAACGTCTGCGGAGGAGTCCGCCATCTTTACTGTACATAGCTAGTTCTTTGCATAGTCAAACTTCAGGTCCAACAGTAGTTATTCTGGAAATCTTGCTTGTGTAATATATTCCCCTTCATTTCCTGCAGTCAGACAAGACTTATTGGAAGTGTTACGTCTTATCGTTTTAGCCTGTTCTCTTTCAAAGCATAATGAGTGCCCGATATTGTTCTATTTTATATTAAACTTTCTTCTGGATTATTCTTGTTGCTTAGCAGTTTTAAAACCGTGTAATCTCCTTTCACTATAATATTGTTCCAACATTGCAATATTAATCCTTTCTTTAAGATCCTTTTTTCTTCAAATATTTCCAGAGTTTCAAACAAAATCCTCGATTTGTTCTTTTTCCTTCGCAAACTCAGAGCATCTTATAATATGGCTGTGTCAATATGTGCTTTCCAAAGTTTTCAATTTCTGCTTTAACTCGCAGGTTACTTCCAAATTATTTTCGTTTCCTTTTGCTTTTTGTCATATCTTGAATCTGTTGTTAAGTTCTAGTTTGAGATTTTTTCCGAATTTGAAACATTTTCGGTTTATCTAAGTTGAAATTGTTCGAAAGGGATGTCATTCTATTACTTCTTGGTTTAAGTAAGAGTCAGTTTGCTTCAACTAGATGCTGATTGAAAGAAATGTCACTTCTTCTATAGCTATGAGCTCGTGCATTAAATAGTGATCTTGTTTCCAGCTTCGTTTTATGGCAATGTGATCTGCTTGGTTTAATATAGTGCCTTCAGGGCGATGTTATGTTACTGTAGGAGACGATCGTACCTCCAATGTTTAAGTTTGTGGAGTCATAGAGATCAGTTTCAGTGTAGTTTGTTCGTCTAAATTGTTTAACAGATATGTTTTTATTATATAGGAATAAGTGTTTTACTGTAAAATACGCCACTACGAAACTACATCCGGGATAAGAGTGACATATTTTCTATGTCCTCACTAGTGATGATGTGATAACACTTGTCGGACAAAATGGCCGGATTTGTAAAAGTCACAGCAACTACATCAAATCTTTCAGCGAACAACAGGAGAACGAAAATACAAGGAAAAGAACACTTTATGAGCTGAGAATATTCAACGAAATTATCCTAAATGAACAAGAAAACCGATCGAGAGATTCATACAATTCCTCCGAAAGAATTGCAGTCAAGTTTGTCTAGGCATACGAAAGAAAAACGGTGAAGAGTACGAACCATCTTCTATAAGAGTTTTTTGCAAAGCGTAGACCGCCATTTTCGTAAAAACAGGTACATTAAAACATTCATATCTGCATAATAAAAAGGAAACTACTCGGTGACTCGAGCATATGAAGTTTATCTTCTCGTTAAAAAAAGCTTTCACTCGTTTGCTACGTTCACTGATGAAATCTTATCTTCCACTCGAAGACAAACTTCATATGTTTGCCCCACCGTGTAACACCTCTATGTATTGTAAATTGACAACCCTGGTTTAATCATCATGAACAGTTTCACTGGGTGAAGTTTCCGGCGGTCTTACCGATATAAAAAGTCTGAAGAGTTTCAACTGGAACCTGGGAGAAGGTTGCACTCCTTCTACTGGCACAGGACCTTGTGCATCCTCAAGGGGACGAGGTAAGAAGCATTTAAGACTTGGTTACCTTCAAAACTCTTGTAAAAATCCCTGCTTACACTAGTGACAGAAGTGCTAGCAGATATATTAATAATAATAATAATAATAATAATAATAATGATAATTTATTACTTATAAAGCACTATTTTCATGTTGATATGATCAACAGCGCTACTTTACAATTTTGACAAATACAATACTAAAAATTATTATTACAATATATGGAAAGGCTTAAAAAGTTGTTAACAGTATGAATCTTTATAAAAGTGCTATATAAAACTACGCAAAATTCAAAATGTTCAAAGAATGTATGTAAGCAGTCATCAAAGGACAAAAACCATTTAAAAAAGTAAGTCTCAAGTTGGTTTTTAATCGAGGTAAAGTTTTCTTGCCTCCTGATCTCTATGGGTGCGGCCGACATGAACGCCCTATCACCCAGCATCTTCTCAGTCAATCTTGCAGGAGGCTGAAGTAACGTTTCTACGTTAGATCTTAAGCTGTACCGTCCACCCTGCTTTTTCTAAATCATGGAACAAATACAATCCGACGCAATGCCGTGAATAGCTTTAAACGTAAATAACAAAATCTTGAAATTAATTCTATAATATACGGGCAGCCAATGTAAAGAAAAAAGCACTGGTGTGGTATGTTTCGAGCAACGGCAGTGGAAGGAGCGTTCCGTTCCAGCAGAAGTAAAGAAATTGAAACGGAAACACAAACGGAAGCTTGATAGAAGTGGAGACAGAAGGAACGGACAGAAGGAAGGAATTTTATCTGTGCCCTTTTCTCCTTCCGTCGCTTCTGTCCAAATCTAAGCCAAAACGACGGAGCAGAACTAGAAGCGGACAGTTTCGCCTGCCTCGACTAACTTTGCTATTTGTAGGTGGTGTGATACTTCTGACTTTTGATTAAAACTAATAGAGATTTATATTGTTGTTTGTTGTTGGTGGTGGTTTGAGCCAATTACAGTACTAAGTACAATAACACAACGGCATTTGTTTCCTCAATTTGGTTTGCATTGAAATGTAACAGTTGTAACAGTTGGCACAGTTGGTAAGATCTCTGACTGCCAACCAGAGGGTCCCGGGTTCAATCCCGACCTGGTCGAGGGTTTGAACTTTGGGCAACCCTCTTTCGCCACACCGTCCCTGGACAGGGACGTTAAGCCGTTGGTCTAGTCTTTCGACGTTCTATTGCGGGACTTAAAAGAACCCACACACTTGTCGATAGGAGTAGGCTAATGCCGGTGTTGTGGACTGTCACCTCTTACCCTACGAAGAGCCTGCTGTAATTGGGGAAACCTGTAGCAGTGTCCCTCTCCCTTCGGGGAAAAAGCTGAATAAACAAAAAAATAAAGTAACGCTCTTCCGCTAAAGTCCCTTTTTCAGCTTCCGTCGTTTTTGCCTACACTAGAAGGTAATATTATTTCTTTTTGGTTGATGCTTCTGCTACTTCCTTCATTAGGGTAATTAAGGCTTGGTTTGGGAACCATGCAATACATTTGGGGTAAAATATTATGCCTTGTAGCAATGACGTCTCAGGCCCGTATCCAGGATTTTTGTTGGGTGGGTGCAAATTTCGTAAACTTGGAATCTTCAAAGCCACATTTATGGGACAAACACACTTTTTTTTTCTTTTTTTTTAGTCGTTTCGGTTTACGGTGGTACAATTGTTAGGATAAACCTGTTCAGATTTCTTCATGGTCTTGTTAAATCTCCAAATGCGGACCTTTTTGGGTCCGTGGGGGTGTGTACGCACCCAGCGTACCCCCCCCCTGCCTACGGGACTGCGTCTTCTAAGATTCAACTTGCTACTGCTACATACATGTCCAATTTTGCTGTGCCTTTTTACCTTATTGCTAACGAGTTTGTTGTCACAGCTGTAACACGATTATATAACAGTAGACCTGTAGGCTTTATCTCTAAACCTCTTCTTGTTGTGAAAAGTTAATTTTGATAATAAAATAATAGAATTAAAATAGAATTAATTAAAATAGAGTTAATAAAATAATTACTTCTATATTTGATTAATCAGTTTTATTTTGAGGGAGCTCATTCGCTATGAGCCTTCTGATTTTTCTTTGAGCTTCCTTGCCATTATTTACTTGATTAACCTTATTTATTGTAAAACATTGTGTAAAATCTAACGGCAAAATAAAATGAATGAATGAATGAGTAGAAAAGCAAGAAGTCCATCTGTATCGTCATCGACTGACAGACCGTTCCTACATAGTTTTGTCGAAGAATGGAGCTAAGCTTTTTACATTTTCTCTGGCATATTGTCCACAACTATAAACGTTGCCATCTTGGGTTAAATTATTGTCGCTGGCATTACTGCCATAGTATTGTCTCAGTCGTAGGCAGCGAGTAGTCTTTGTGCCATTTCTCTCCTCAAACGTCCCCGTAGTTGAACAGAGCTGGCTTTGGACAAACCTACCGATTGTAGTAGACTGGTACCGTAAAGTTTTACTTCCATTAACCCTATTTCGGAGTTCCTGGACCTGGGGCCTGCCCCCCCTCCCCCCCCCCTCAATTATAAATCCGAAAGTATTGACGCTTTTGTCATGAAACTTGGAAGTTAGATAGAAGTTTAATACCTAACTTATAGCATTAGGTTACATATCAATATGACGTCACGATGACATCATTTCTCCACAAACGGTATTTTTTAGATTTTCCTTCTAGTTTTTGCACGGAAAGCACGCGCAGCCAAAAACTCTTGATTTAAACAGATGATCAATGCCTCAAAACAGCAAATTGGATTTTAGCCCATTTCAATTGAATAAACTCGACATATATCTGTAGAAACGAGAAAATGGAAAAAGGTATTTTTTCCATGCCAATTGCAGTCAACTTTGTGGATATTTTTGAAGCTATTTCAATAGAAAGGGTCTAAAATTATATAAAACAAAACAAAATCCGGATAGGATAAACTTCAGAAAATAAAAAATAAAAATATTATTACGTCATTCGCCAGATTCTGCAATTTACACTCAAATATGTATGACGTCAAGTTTAACAAAATACTCGTTCCCAAGCAGCACAATCTGATTAAATCTAAAAATAAAGAAGGATTTTCGAATTTCAGCCATGCCTGCCCTTCCAAATGCCGTTGCCTTGGCAACATCCGACCCCATAAACCTAAATTCTACTACATCACTAAACAGCCAGATGAATTTGAGGAAAAGTCCCACGATATGGAGAGATTATCTTAAATTGTTTGGAATCGCGAGCTACTTGAAGTTGGCGCGGGCATCAAAAGACCCCCCCCCCCCAGGCGGAATAGGGTTAAGATACAATTTTTTTACTGAAAACAACATACATTCGAACAACCATCATCAACTCACCCGCTTAGTAGCTCTCATACTTGTTTTCGCTTTTTTAGGTTTAAGGTACAAGACTGGTTTCTCTCAATCGGTTTTCTGTCTACGTAATGAAATTACTTGCTCTTTTATATCTTATGTTTGCATACCGTATAGCAGGATATTATACCAAAAATAGCGGGTTTACTTTATTTGGAAAATTCCGCTTCATTAAATTCAAAACTACTACGTGATCAGTGGGAAAGAAAGTACGTTGCAGTAAATTGCAGTACATTTTTAATGTTCAATTAGTTACTTTACACTAATTTTATATAGGACTTAGCAGGTGGAACATCGAAATTGAATTGATTGTTTTAGAGGATTGAATAAGTGGGCTCGTTTTATGGTCGTGTTAAAATCTATAGCTTTTAATTTATAGATGAAATTTTAGATCATTTGCCCAGCTAACGTTGAAACGTAAGAATATATACCTTTTGTTCGAAAATTCCAGTTTTTGGACTTTTTATCAAAAAGGGAACAAGTTTGCGGTGTTCCAAAACTCAAGCGGAAAACGTTTTGGTCGCGTAACTGTTTCCTGACCGTGTCAGGCGGAAAGCGTCGGTAGACATTGACTTTTAATTGGAAACATGAAGAGCTGATCCAAATGCTGAAGTACCTATAACCGGGAACTTTAAATGCTGAACACGTTTTTAAGGAAGAAGCAAATTGGTAGACGTTATATATATCAATACTACTGCAGCGATATAAAAAGATAAACTTAATAACGAATAAATTTCGAAAGTAATTTTCTAATTGATTATCTGCAAAAACAAATATAAAGATACTTTTGTTCACTCGTTGTATTTTTTGTAGACGTTACTGATATATCAATACTACTGCAGCGATATAAAAAGATAAACTTAACAACGAATAAATTTCGAAAGTAATTTTCTAATTTATTACCTGCAAAAGCAAACACAAAGATACTTTGGTTCGTTTTTTGTATTTTTGTATACGAAAAACACTTCGTGCTTGACATTTCCTTTAGCGAAATGTGTTCCTGCAATCTTTGTTGCCCAATTAAAATCACACTTTCCGTAACTACTCAGTATTTCTCGTTTTAAGTATCAATTTAAAACGTTATGCCGCCAGAACAAAATTATCATTTGTTGTCATTTGTCGCTATCTTAAAATGTGGAACATGCCCCCTAATCTCTCTCACCCGAAGTCTACTTTTGTGGGCTAATAAAAACTTAAAGGCAAATATCTTTCTAATTGTTCGTACTTTTGCAGATTGCGCGGAGATAACAGAAAAAGATGTGAGTAGTTATATCGCTGGGATAGTCTTCTTATTTATCCAAAAGTTATTTACAGCTCACTTTGTCTATAACGACGTAACAGTAATGACAACGATGACATCTACTCATATTTTCTCTGCCTAGTCAAAAGTCTGTCGCCCAATAACAAAAATGGCAACCTTGGCAACCTACCCTCTTTTTTTAGCGTCTAAGATAGACGTACTAAGATTATCAAGACACGAAACTCCCTCTGCTGGCGTTTCCGGAGACAAAAAAAAGGTTCATGTTCTTGACAACACGTCCAAAAACGGAGTTTCCGAGCAAAAGGGACTGCCCTTCTAGTACAGTGCAACAGCGTTCATTTAGAAGTATTTGTTAAAGTATTTAATGTCCTGTTACTATTCGTGCTGGCAAAATCATTTTGTTGTTTCGTTCATCACTGACACGACATTAACCAAGGATGATGTAATCCAGAAGGGGGTCAAGTTCCTTTAAACCTCTACATTCTGGACAGCGTAACAGAAATTGAGAAATAAGCTTAAAAATAAAGCGATCCGTTGATGAAAGCAGAATGTAGGCAAATAGTCCAAAATTGAATTTATGTGTGAAAATTTTTTTTATATGTTGTACAACCAGCATAGAACGAGCACACTCATTTCGTACTTTTAAAATCCAAATGTAACTTTACAGAACCAAAAGAGATTGAAATACCAGAATTTTGACTCAATGATTCTAAACCTGTTTAGAAGCACGCGGAATTAAATTAGTCCAGATTCGATAAGCGTCACCCTGGCGTGTTTTTACACTGCCCCCGCATGTATAAACTTTACGGAGATGTGTTGCCCTTTTAATTTACAGCGTTTCGACCTTTAAATCATAAACGCAGTAATTTTTTTTTTCGATTTTTGGAAGTTTGTCATAACAAAGGTCTAGAAATGATGTGTTTTAGCAAAAAAATATGTGGCACTTGAGCTGATCTTCCAAGAACAGGGTCATGGTTTGAGGGTCTCGGTAGAACCCCGCTTTCCAAACTTGACTAAGTACTTCCCAAGTTGAGTTGAAAATCATGAACAGAGTATGAACTTCCGAGAACAGGGTCAAGGTTTGAAGGTGTGGGCGGAACCCCGCTTTCCAAACTTGACTAAGTACTTCCCCAAGCCAAACTGCTGTTTACTGAAATGTACGTGGTTCACGTGGCCTGTTTTGTTATTAGCCGCATTTGGTGCTATAAGGTAATTTTCACCTAAATAAAGCGGAACCCTTGTCAGATGAAAACTACGCGCTTTTTTCTGCTGATGTACAAATACCAGCTATAAAAGAGCTGGTAATTTTGTTATGAGTACAGAAAACTGATCGACAGGACCTAGTTTTGTGTCTTAGTGTTAAACAACATAAAAACAAGTATGAAAGCTGCGAAACAGTTAATGCCATTGATGATTGTTCGAGCGTAAGTTGTATTTGGAACAAACCTGTCCAATTTAAAAATAAAATGATGTTACCAAATACTATTCATTATATACATGTAGTTCAACAAACTCCATTGTATTGTATTGTATTTTATTAGAGAGTATACGATTGTTTTTTTTTCTGGTGTACACAATTACTATTGAGATTTTCCTACTTTAAAAGATGCGGGAATATCAAACCAAAAACGCTCAGGGGGAGGTTAGAGGAGCTTCCTTCCCCCCCCCCCACCAAGGTTTTTCTGAACTAAAATCTATAGCTTTGAAGCAATCAAGATGGAAGTTGCAGTGCCGGTAGTCCAATTTTGAACACATCTTTTGACATTTATTAGATGACGTCGTCAGTTATAATTTATACTACATTGATTATGCAAATTGAAGTTTTATTCAGGAAATGGTATTTTTTAAGGCAAAATTTGTTCTAATTTCTTCTTTTGCGTTTTATTCTTCTTTTTTTTCCTCCTAAGTTCAAGAAATTTTGGTGCAATTTTCCCTAAAAATTTTTTTTCGAAAAATCCAAGATCAGTCGCGGCCAAGATAGCGGACAGCAAATAGCTAACCCAAAGCTGCTTATGTGCCAAAGCTCAACCTTTTACAAGCAAACGTTGGGGAGGGTCCGATTTGTTAGCAAAAAGTAGCTTAATTTTCCGACGGTTTATATAAGGACATATAATCTCTTACTGATAACATTAATGGATTAAACAGCATGTTTTCTTTGTTAGCCAGAGCAAACTATAAAAGCGCTAACGCTCGAAACGTCAGCCTTACACCAAACCTTACGGCGAAAACATACCATATCAACCTTTGTTGATCAAAACCCATATTCAGTTTACTCGCCAACGCAGAAAAAAAAGTATTTTTTCAAAACAAGTCTTCCAGCATAACTGTCTGTTAAGTATTTTCAAAAAAATGAAAATTTACTGCAAACTTTTGTACAAGTTTGGAATGTTCGACGAACATTTTGTTGCTGTGGTTTTCACGTGACTTTTGTTGACTGTAAAGGAGTTGTTTAAATTATTATTGCAGCAAAAGAAAAGTAACGTAAAAATAATTTCTGCCACAAAATGTTCAGGCATAATTCTACATATACATTGCAAATATGGTACTGATCACGAAAGCACACTTTACAAGTAAGACAGGAAACATTTTAATTTCAACATTTTAATTATCAATTATAAAGACGTATTTCTAGTTGCTTTAAGTTGTTGTTTTATATAGCTATTATTACAATAACCTATTTTTAGCATTCGACTGCACTTTTCATAAACATTAAATTTAAAAGCAAGGGTTCTGCCTAGATGTTAAGGTGGTGTCAAAAATAGACTGACATTAAGTCACGTTCTTTCAATATGCTTCCTTATAGGCAACAACTGTTATTCAATAAAAAAGGATGTTCGCCGACTATTTTTTGTAAAAAATGTTGCCGAATACGAGGTCCTGTCAAGTTGCTATGGAAACTCTACTAGAACTAATGATCTATAAACGGCTGTAACACCAGCTAAAAACAAAACTGGCACGAATACATAATAATACATGAAAAAGCCTTTTGTAAATTCCAATAGCAAAACAAAATGGAAAACAGGTGGCTTCAATCTTGGCGTCTGGTATTGTCCATCTGTTTTGTATAAGAAAGTTGCTTCATTTTTCCATAACGTGTCCTTCGACCTTCCATTTAGATGAACTGCCGGAATCATCATTCATAGCAAGCACGTTCCAAGTGGCAGCCCAGACACCAATGTGAGAAACCGAACTCCACTCAGGAACATTAGACTTAATGAAAAGTCGTATGTACAGGTTGAGTAACATTTTGTAAGAATCAGAATAAGAAAGAATTTAAGTGTGAAAAACACAATTTATTCAAGCTGAGTATGTAAAAAATAAACTGAAAAACTTTGTTCAGTATAATAAAAAGACTAATTTTGAAAAAGATCATGTTACCTCTGTGTTTGTACGAACAGACCACTCGTAGCTGATGTTTTGTAAGTTTGTTTTCTTGATTTTCTCCGTCTTTCAGAGGCTGAAATGGTCGTGACACTTTTTCATAGCTACGACGTGGCTATAACGACGTATGTGCAACGTTAGCGCAGTTGGTAAGATCTCTGACTGCCAACAAGAAGGTCCCAAGTTCAAACCCCGGTCTAGTCGAGGGTTGAAAGTATGTAATGTGATGTGATAAATCAAAAGCTTTCTAATTTTAAAGTTTTAATCTGCGTATACATTTCAAACAACCCATCGCAAACTGATTTGTGTTGGTTTTCGATTAATTAAGCCTAATACGAGAAACAAGCAAAATACGAGAATTTGTGAGGATGATTTCGAACACATTTTTTGGTGCACAGAAGCAATGCTGTTTATTATCCCCAGTTAGGAGTTACTTTGTCAAAACTTCGAAGTACTGCGATGCCCGCACTACAAGTGTGTAATCGAAATAACCAAATATTAGCCAGGTGTTACTTTCTACTCCTGCTTAGTGTTACGCACGTGCAAATTTGGCAGTAAGCAGATTTGAGAGGTTCGACAAAATTGACGATAACATTTGACAATAGTTAATAGAACTAACTGGTTGTGAAGCTCAACAAACTTCAAAAGAAGAATACAGTGCTGCTTTGTCTTAGGTTGAACAAACCGTGACAGTGCACATTGCTTTTTTCAATGTGTGATCCCAAATATTTTTACCGGTTATTTGTTCATATGAATTTCAATACCCTTTGTGTTTTGTGCACGGAAAGGTTGAAGAACAAAAGGGATAGAAAGCGAAAACCAACACCAAAGAAACTGATAGTGTTTCATAACCATATGATTTGACAAACAAATCCACTTTGTCGTTTCACAGTTAGAAACTGGAATAAGACAAACTGATAAAAAGATATTATAATGGATAAGAAGATAAGTGTTTTTCCGGTACTAAATTAGTATTTGAGTTAAACCCCTTAAAACAGATAAAGACGATTGAGGAAATCTTCTGTTTGTTTGGGTTAAAACAAGCCATCTACTGTACATAAGTTAAGAAAATGTAATTTTTTTTCAAAATTCCGGATTATTTCCGAAGATTTTGCAAAGACTTCCAAGGCTTTTCCAAAAAATTTCGAAACTTTTCCAACCTGAACGTCTTTCCGAACAACCCAGATAAACAGTTTTGAAGATTATGCAAATATTTCCAAAGTTTTTTTTTCGAAAAAGTCCAAATAATTTTTAAACATTTTGTAAGATTGAAAATTTTTCCATAACCTTCCAAAACATTTTCGATCATTTCCGAATTAATATCAAAGGAAATGTTCCCGGATGACAAAGTCAATTTAATGTTTAATTCCACATTACACCTCAACTGTAACTAGCGTGTTAGCGAACACATACAAGGGGAATTGCTGCAACAGGTGCAACCAGATGTGAAAATGGGTCCTGGACACAAGACAACTCTCTCTCCTGAGCCCCTCCAAAAATGGTCCTTTTACCGTATCCTCGCCACGTGCGCTGTCTGCGCCAAGGCCTTGTACCATCCGTTTGCTCCTCCACCAAACCCTTGGTGGTAGTAGAACTGGTGATCATGCACTCTCTTCCACTGACATTGCCTTTTCCGCACGTGCTTTCCCCATTCATGTTGGTTGCGCATGCGTGGCCAGCACACACGGTAGTCCTTGTAGCGGTAGCGGTACTGTGTTACGACGGCCGAGTGGATTGACGGAGAGTAACGCCGATGATCCCACGAAAACTTAACACCAACGTTTACTGGAGAGAAACGAGAATAGAAGTGAAGAATTATAACTGTTGTTCTTTAATGTTGTCATTATTATCATTGTGGTTAATGAACGTGCGTGTCAAATTAAAGTACAATATGTTACAGTCATGGTCATGCTCGTGGTCCTGGTCCTGATCATGGTCATGGTCATGGTCATAGTCACGGTCATGGTTATGATCATGGTCATAGTCATGATCATGGTCACGGTCATGGTCACAGTCATGGTCATGGTCATGGTCATGGTCACGGTTATGGTCACGATCATGGTCACAGTCATGGTTACGGTTATGGTCATGGTCATGGTCATGGTCATAGTCATGGTTATGGTCATGGTCATGGTCATGGTCATGGTCATGGTCATGTTCATAGCCATGGTCATGGTCATAGTCACGGTCACGGTCATGGTCATGGTCATGGTCATGGTCATGGTCATGGTCATAGTCATGGTCATAGTCATGGTCATTGTCATGGTCATGGTTATGGTCACGGCCACGGTCGTAGTCACGGTCATAGTCACGGTCACGGTCATGGTCATAGTCGCGGTTATGGTCATGGTCACGTCATTACTCTCCGGTAACAGGGGTTAAACATGATTGTAAACAAACAATGTAAACCGGAAAGTTCAGCCCACAAAAAGGAAACAAATTATTTTGCCCTATCCCATAAGAGTCTCCCGTACACTCTAGCCCAGCTCCTCAAATACCTGGGTATCCATTCCTAACTGCAGAAATTGCTTTATCTCGTACCCAGTCCTCGCTCCCATACAACGTGGAATATTCATAGTGTAAAGTGCTGTTACTCGTCCCCCACCTCCACCCGGGAGCGGGAACATAACTTAACACTCTCGCTCTGCTGCCTTGTCGTGCCTTAAACCACTTCTCAACCAGTCCAATGTTCTCAAATCTGTACAGTGATAAACGTAAAAAGGTTTTCACACGGCGACAGGAAGAAGAATGTGAATTATACACAAGACACGGAACTAAAACAATATTTGATCATTAGCAGGATAATCAAAACAAGTGCAGCCTTGCAATTACTCTTTGGTGCGTTAAATTCCAACAAGTGTAAAACATATTCGACGGAGCAACCCATTAACATTGTCTAAACTCAAAGAATGAGGCTCAGCAGACCTCCAGCTAATAGCAGTTACATAATGATAAAATAGTATTTGAATTAAAAAATGATAAAATAATAATAATCGATCAAGATTAAAATGAAATTTAGAATCGTCTTCTGGCAGAAGGCAATCCAGTTGGTTGTGTACAAATATTTTTCAGAACTGGGTTTGAGCAAAAATTCCGACAGAAAACTGGGCTTAAGCTGGCATCAACGAGTTCGAGCACAGATCGAAGCTGATACTAGGTTTGAACTCGAGAAAATTCTAGGCTCTAGTCATCTTTCGGAGCCGTGCTACCCTCCATTTAGCTTCATTTAAAACCTAAAAGGTACCTGGATTATCAGACTAAAATGTACTAGGGCTACTACACTATACCTTACAGCATAACTAGACTAAACGGCATCTAAAAAACTAGGCTATAAAATGTCTAGACAACTCAGTAGACAAAAGGGTATCTGGATAACTAGAATAGAAGGTACCTGGATAAAGAAACTAGAAGGTACTGGGTAATTAGACTGAAATATATACTTGGATAACACGGCTAAAACATACCTGGATAACTAGAGCAAAAGGTACTTGAAAAACTAGACTAGAAGACACTGCCTAACTAGTCAAAAATGTACCTGAATGTTACTGAAGATTAAAATGTACCTGGCTAAGTAGACAATTGTTTACCTGGATAATTAAACTAAAAGGTAATTAGATAACAAGACTAAAATATAGTGCATAACCAGACAAAAAGGCATTCCGAAAATTATAGCAAAAGATATCTGGACAACCAGACTAGAAGGTATTTGGATAACCAGACTAGAAAGTATCTGGATAACCAGACTAGAAGGTATTTGGATAACATGCTAGAAGGTATGTGGATAACCAGACTAGA
>JAOBYE010126891.1:0-19087 GCA_025403585.1 Parazoanthus swiftii | reverse complement strand
ATTCTCGCGGGCAACTGAAAATTCAAACCTACTTGCCCGTTGGACAACTTACCGAAAATCCTTAAAATCGAACACTGGCTTTGTATTTACTTTGCAGGTACTTTTTATTGTGTGTGACACCATGGCTAGCGGGGGCCCATCAGAGAGTCAGGGGGTACCTTTCATGCTTCATGGTTCTTATTCTGAACCAAGGCCTAAGCGCAGACCTCCACGAAGCCTTGATACAGAATTGAGTCTCAATACAGAATTACGAAGAGCGGAAGAGCAAATCAGCCAGCAATCTCTCCCAAACAACTTGGTAAGCAGATTTGGTGTTTGTTTTGGGATGTAAATTTGTTGGTATGATGATGTAATCTATAGAATTCTAAACCTGTAAATGACAACAAAGTGAAGTAAAATAAATATCACTCGGAATTTATTTGTGAGACATGCACAAAATACAGAGTGTTGTCTGAGGAGTCAATTTTGTTCCCAAAGCCCTTGTCCCTACACTGTATCTGAATATTGTTTGAGGAATGAAGGGCTTTTGTAACAAAATTTGATTTCTGAGTGTCTATAAAATATTTTCAAAGATAAATATTGATCATAAACTAGAAGTAACTCTTGTGTGAGGTGGAATTGCTAGTAATAGTTTGGCTGTGTTTTAGGAGTGGTCACTGGGTACTAGTGCCCAGGCTAATGGTGGAGCAAGAGAGAAGTCAGGCAACAGGCGTGAAAAGAAAAGCAAGGCTAAACACTTTGAACAGGTAAAGCTCCAGGATGGGACTGGGAGTATTGGCTCATCTCCTCCACGGAGACACCATACTCCAGCAACAATACCTCGCACAAGACTCCCACCGGGCACCCCCCTGGCTGAGAGGATGGCAATGGAAAGGGTTCGCCAGCACCTTTTGTTTGATGTTGAGGACCAAGAGGTGAGTTTAATTTTTTCACACAAATATACATTATAAAATTCTAAATATAAGCCCATTGGCTTATAGCTATAATTTGGGCTTATATTTTTGGGGGTGTACCTGTGTTCAGAGTGGGCTTATATTGAGGGGGGAGTACATGTATATTCAGAGGAAATAGTGTGTTTAAAAATTGGCTTAGCATATGACCAGATGGATTTTGGAATTTTTGACTTGGAATCTTCAATTTTAAAGTGGCAATAGACACTTACCAACACATAAACTATCATTTTAACCCTATCAAATCTTACCCAGGTTTTTGGGGGGTTCCTGGGCGAAGGGGGAAGTAGAAAGTGCCCGCAGCGGATAACTCTCAAACTATTCAATGAATTGGAACAAAAGTTGGTGGACTAGCAGATAATTGCAAGACAATTAATTTGGTGTAGTTTAATTGACATATGACATCATAATTATGTCATAGTGATGTCATAACTTGATTCCCATCAAATTCTTGCTGATCAAAAATATTGTTTGAAAAACTATTGATGTCATTCAATCATTTTATGCTTTGTTTGCAATGTTTTGAAATACTAAATTGCCAGGAAATGCTTCCAAAGTTTGACACAGGGCAAAACATATGGCCCCATCTTGGATTTCGTAAAAGGGTATTACACAATTCACATATATACATACCACATGCAAAGTTATCTATGTTCCAAGAAGATCGCGTAAATGACTTCAAGACTAAGAATTATCAGTTGTTTGAAATATCTGGTTAATATTTGGTGAAAAATACTAGAAAAGTAAAAAATTGGTGAAACATGGTGTCGAAAATGGCATTGCCATGGCAACAACTTATACCCTTAACTCGTACTTTTTCTAGAATTTCGTTCTCAAATAAAATTTAGGAAGAGCCACCAGTTTTGTGGCTATACCTTGATTATCAAGAAAGTTCTTGAGTGTTAAAATCAGCATGAGCAGTTGCTTCCTACCCCCCTTACCCTCCCAGAAGAATAGGGTTAATTTTCTTCAAAGACTCTGAAGTACTGGCAGTTTTCTAGTTTTAAAACCAAATTTGAACAAAACAACAGCTGCAAAGTCATATTGGTAAATACAATTACTTTAAGGTAATTGCTAGACTCCGTCTGAATATAATCACATCTATAACCATTTACTCATTGAGTCATTTGCTTGCCCGACTGTTTTTAACAATGTTCAAGTTTTCTTTTGTTTCATTGCCGACATTACCTGGAGGTGATTGTCAATTTACTACCATTTTACCACAGGTGATAGTTGCTGCACCAACACTTTGAACATGGACATTCTGTTGGTCACCATTCCATTGACATTTCAATGACACAATGATTTATAATTTTGCAGACCAGAGCTTTCAAAATGTTTTTGAGTAGGGAGCTGCCCCAAAAGGGCAGCTACCTGTGAGTAAAATTGGATTGACGGACTGAAAAGTGTACCTGGGGTTTTTGGGCTTATATAGCACTTGTGAGACAAATGCATGTCTGATTTGAAAGGACAAACCTAATTAACTTTAAACTCTATATGGGCATAAATCCCAAATAGTAAGTTTTACACAATCCCTGGTTAGGATTTACAATAATAGAACAGAAATTAGGTAACATGCTGCTGCAAAGTTGTTCCCGTTAAAGCTAAAATGTTTGTACTAAATGTTTGACTCCCAGCAAAAGGTAAAGGACAAGAGCAAGCGTGGTAGTGTTGGTAACCGGGGCCATCAAGAGAACACTAAGACTCCATCTGCTGCTAACAATGAAAGGGTAGTGCCACCCAGCCAGCGAGGTGCTGGATCAATGAACATCCCTCTTCCAGGCCGCGAAACAAATGTAACCGAGCCTGGATTATCAGGTGCCTCTGCTCAGGACAGTGAAACAGCTGCTGAAAGAGATGTGAGTTGTGTTCACCTGTTGGTAGCACATTTAAAGAATATGTATCAGGGTGTAAAAACAAACTACTACATCTGATAGCTTGGGGCTAGCAGATTCCCATGTTGGGCTAGTTCATAACATTCAAAGGTTGCCTGTTGGGCAAGCAGAAATTTCATCTGTATTGTAACAAACACATAACATTTTGCCAAGTGACTGAAATCATACTACACAGTTGTAAAACAAAACCTTTTGTCACTGTACTTATTCTATAATACTTTCAAATATTTGTGGAAGTATATAACCCGTTTTGTAGCATGAAGACTTTTCAGTTAATTATTTGCACAATCAGCAAATTATGTCTTAACTTCAAAACTGTTTTAATTAAGTTAACCTAAATTGCATAAAAGTTGACAGTGACTGAATCCATCTTGTTTAGCATCTTTTGTTTCCCCTATGAAAGTGTGAACTAATTAAATTAAAGTTTTAAATAATGAAATAAATGATAAAATATCCATCAAAATCAATAGTTATCACAGAATGACTTACCAAGCTGAGACAAAGTTTACAGTCTCTTCTCCCCAAAGATCACTGAATTCAACTGTACGTGACTTAATTTCTTGAATCTGGTTCCTATTAGCCAGCAAATCTGGTGGTTTTTAAAGGAGTAAAATGTTAGAAACAAGCAATTTTGAATGTCCTGGCATGATCTTGGTCGTAAAAGCAAAGGAGAACCCGGGGAGAGGAAAAAAGAAGAAGAGGGATAAGGGGAAGAAATAAGAAACCCCCCCTGCTGGGAAACAGGGGTCAAATGGATAGCTTATCCAACAGTTGGTGGAAAATTTTTATGTTTCTTCCGGGAAGCTGTCAAGCAATTACAGGGTTCCCATGAACTCCATTCATTTTAAATAGAGATGGGAAATATCTGTCAAAAACTTATAAAACATCCTGTTCATTGGTACACTCCTGAAAGACTGTTCTGCATATTCACTTTACATGTATTTGACTCCCAACTCGTATACGTTGTAGATAGAGACAGGACAAGTTTTGGAAAGGCTTCGGCAAGTTAGGGTAAGTTTTGAAAACATGGTTCCCACGATCCTTAATAATTCTGGAAAGGTAGAGTCTACACTGAAGGTTTGGAAAGTCCTTAAAAACAAGTTAAAGTTCCAGCTGTAGAATTGGGAACATTTAAAACATTAAAGATAATGAACTTTTAATTTTTTTAACAAAAAACTTAAAGTTTTGTTTGAATACTCCAGAAGACACTTGAATCTGCTAGAAAAGTCATAAGGGTGGAAACCCTTGAAAAACGTTTTCCCTATACAGGCCAGGGGTTAGTCACCCATCCCCTGACTTGGTTTTCATATGATTTCTCCTTACCGATAAAGGTAAGACATCAGAATTGGTGACTTAATTTTCAAACTTTATAGCAAAGACTCTGTCAACATATCAGTTCCCTGTTTGAGTCCTCTCTGACACTGTCAATATATCAATTCCCTGTTTGAACCTCTCAGAATCTTTCAATGTATACGTTCCCTGCTAATCCTCACATACACTTCCAGTGTATCAATTCCTGTTAAATCCTCTCAGACACCGTTTATCAATGTATCAATTCCCTGTTTGATACTCTCAAACACTGTTTATGTATCAATTTCCTGTTGGATCTTCTCAGGCTTTATAAAATGTACAGTATCAGTTCCCTGTTGGATCCTCTCGAACACTATCAATGTATCAATACCCTGTTAAATGCTCTCAGACGTTATCAATGTATCAATTCCCTGTTACGGGTAAATCCTCTCAGACACTATCAGTGAATCCTTTCCCTGTTAAATCCTCTCAGACACTATCAACGTATCAGATCCCTGTTGGATCCTCTCAGACACTATCAGTGAATCAATTCCTTATTGGATCCTCTCAGACTATCAGTGAATCAATTCCCTATTGGATCCTCTCAGACACTATCAGTGAATCAATTCCCTGTTGGATCCTCTCAGACACTATCAATATAGCAGTTCCCTGTTGGATCCTCTCAGACACTATCACTGTATCAATTCCCTGTTGGATCCTCTGAGACATTGTTAATGTATCAATTCCTTTGGATCCTTTCAGACACTGTTAATGTATCAATTCCCTGTTGGATGCTTGCAGACACTCTCAGTGTATCAATTCCCTGTTGGATCCTCCCCAACACTCTTAAAATACCATTTCCCATTTGTTTCTCTCAGACACTGTCAATATCACTTCCATGTTGGTTCCTTTTGGACACTGTCAATACTTTATATCAGATAAATACATGTTTTTAACCTTAAAGTGTTTTTGTTCCCAAAAAAGGATTTCCTCAAGCAAGCAACATCAATGTTTGTTGCATTGCAGACAAATGGTAACCAGTCAGGCCAGACGGTAAGCCACAACATGTACATTTTGAACTACTTCCTTCACCTTTGCCTAGTACAGTAAACTCTGTCTAGAGTATTGCTTGTGGTCCAAGATTTGTCCATCAACATGTTGCTGTATAATGGGATATAATTATCTGGCAAAGATTCCAGACAACACTATTCCTTTTGGAAAGAGAATGGAAAGATTCATGATCTTTTGACCACCTGAGTTCCTTGTTCAAGCCTTTGCCAATATTTTTAATTGCAAAGATGAGATTTTTGCTGCAACTACATGTATGCTCCAGTGATTAGTGCAACATCTACTGTCTAATAATCCATTCAATGCTAGGCATTAGAAGTTAAAGATTTCTTATTATGGGTCCATGTACAGCACGTACTGTAAAATAAGGCTTAATTCTTTGTTCTAAAACTAAATACTAAGTTTTCAGCATAAGTCATGCATTACTTTTCATATTTTATAGACTCAAGACCTTGACCAGGCCTCAAAACTTGCTCGGTTGATAAAGCACTTGAAGCAACAAGAGAAGGCCTATCTGGACCTTTTGCAAAGGACTATTGTAAGTTTATGAAACCTATCATAATATTGTCTGTAAAATGAATAAGTATTCAGTTTTGTGTATCCCAGTTACTGCTGTAAATGTAACAGGTGAATGTCTCTAAAGTAGGTTCCATGAACAAAGGGAGGCATCAAATCAGTTTCAGTGCAGCATTTCAAAAACATTTTTGATTTTTGTCAATGTCAACTGTGTCACGAAATACTGAATATTGATTCATTATCTGCACGGAAAACAATGCACTGTATACTATACATGGCACCACTACAAATGGCAGTTTGTGTTTCTTAATAACTTTAAAAGAAGACAAAGTTTTAAAGATGTTTCTTATTAAATTGCCATTTCTTTGAAGTGGGAAGACGGCAAAATTACTATTTAGATGCTTAACAAGAAAGAGTTGGATTTTTCTGGTATCCTCATAATTTTATAAAGCTTTATATACATCTGTTTTGTTACTCTGAGGAACTGAAGTATTCTGCTTTTGATTTTCTCTTCTTATTTTAACAGGCAGTGCATGATGACTCCACACTGGACAATACTCCATCCCTCAGCATGCAGTCACTCACAGAAGAAGAGAAAGTAAGCACCAAACATTATGAACATTAGTGCAAATAATAAAACGCTTTATGTCATGTCCAGGTTACAGTAAATGTTATTATAATCAGTGTTTCAAATCATATGATCTGTAAACAATTTCAGAGTGATGCAGGGGAGTCTTCTTCAATACGAGATGAAGAGCTTCAGGGACTACGAACACAGCATGCGCTACTCAAGAAGATGTTAGATCAGCAGAAGCAAGTAAGTGGTGCTATAGATTTAGACAGAAAAATATTAATAGAACAAAGTACACGTAATAGGTAGTTTGATCGTCGTTGTATCTGTAAGACCATCCCAGAGAAAATTGTTGCGGCTAGAAAATGTCAGCCTTGGTGATGACACATTTATCTTTGTCTAAGCTGTTGGAGAATTCCTTTATGCTACTGTTAACCGGACAGCCGTAAAAGTTGAGTGCTTTTTATTTTGACTGAAGTTTTATATTACAATCTAATGCTTCACTTGAAGTACTTTAAATGGCGCTTCAGAACTTCTGTTGGGTACGTTTGCATAACTTCCTTTTAACTGGCCAAAATCCGTGCATCTCAAATATGATTGTTTAGAGAGTTCTTTTGACCTCTGGTGTAAGTTTCTGCACCCACAACTTACGTAGAACACATGTAAGGCCGTGTATTTTGTCATCTGCATTTGTCACCAGGTTGGCAATAAGACAAATTTGTTTTAATTACTTGCCAAGACTCAGAGTACTTGTAGAAAGAATAGCTTTCACCGTGTATATGTTACATTTATAGCTCAAAGAATTGCAAACCAGGCAAGCATCTCTGCTGGCTCTCCAACAAGATGCTGAGAGGAGGCTGGCGAGTGCAGAGGAAGAGGTATGCATTGTTACAAACAAGTTGCTTAAATTGCAGTAGCCTATGATTCTTACTATATTTGCATATAGTTCTGTTTTATACATTCAGTACAAGTATAATTGTCCAAGTGTTATTGACTCGATTTGAAATGTAAGCAATAATGTGGTCTTCCTGTCTGAAGCATGCTCTTATACCTGGCATACGGCGCTTTACATTCCAGGTACTACATTTGTAAGTTCAACTGATGACCGGAACAAACTGTTTAGTTTCAAATATGGGTTTTGATCAACAATTGTTGATTTGGTACATGTTTTTCGCCGTAAGGTTTATTGTAAAGTTAACATTTCGAGCGTTAGCCCTTCGTCCGTCAACAGATTGCCTCACAATTCCTCGGTCTGCTTTGATGAAGGGCTAAGTCTCTAAATGGTCAGCTTTAAACCAAACCTTGGCGAAAAACGTAAAAATTTAAGCCTTGTTGATAGAATCCCATTTTCAGCTTACTCTACAGTGCAGAAAAAAAAGTTCGTTTTGCAAAGGAAGTATTCTGACCAGTGTTTACATTAGTAGAAACTACATTCAGATATTTTAGGTACAGAAAGTGCTTCTGACAACAACAACGATGGTTCAGCCGGTTTACTCATGTTGCAAATTAATACAGATTTGGTTGTGTGCTTTACTGACACCAAGTTCTCCACAAATTGTTCTCTAGGTTGTTCGACCGGGCATGCCAGCTACAGAAAGTGTCGCAGATGCTACTGCGGGAATTCCAGCTGGCGCAAGTTCAACTGGTGGCACTTCAGATGATAGGAACAGGCGTGACACCGAGACATCAGGGGGTTCACAGGGAGCAGCTGCTCAGGTTTGTGATCAGTTGATTATCACATCAACTGCATAGAACTGCTGCATTTTTGTGGAAAGTTGATTCTTAGAAATAGGTTTACTGATCAGAATTGTTGCATGTAGGACTTAGTGTTCTTTTCAAAACAGCAGTCATGAATTTTCTCAGTTTGTTTGCTTTTTGTTTGCTAGTAACACTAACAGCTCGTTTAGTTGGATTTTTGCTTATCAAAATACAGATCATATATAACCTATGTATTTGTATTTACGCGATAGTAGAGATAGACGAGTGTAAAAGATATCTCAAGATTATGATAAACTAAAGTGCCTTGTTTTATTTTTACTTCAGGCCTCTGGAGGTGAAAATGTGGATAATGGACAGCTGTTTACACCAGAGCAACTGGCACTTTTAAACCTTTTGCGAAAACACAAAGAAAAGGTGAAGTAATCTCTGCAATCAGTAATTGAAGTATAAAAGAAAAGACACATGTCCAAACCACGGTAACAAATGTTGAAGGTAGTTCGAATTATACAGTTGTTTCGTCATATTATGTGATGCTAATTCTTCAATATGTTATATAGTGGCTTTGGTATCTTTAGACGTGCAGCATCTCTAAATATTTAGGATTCTCCAAGTCTTCTCCAGTTTTAACTTACATTCTTATTTTACCAGTGGAGGGCAGCCGACGGAGAATTTGAGAAGGATGAAGACGAGAAGTTAAACCAGAGAAGAGCCAAGAACCAATCAGTATGTGACTTTTTTGAAGAAAATATTATCAGTGCAGGTGCAATGTGTCAGTTCCAGTCAGATCCTATACCACTACGTTCCTTAATCTTGTACCACTAAGTTCCCTCTGTTGTCTGCCAGTTATAATGCACCGTTTATGAGCCCACATGGCCTTGAATAAATCAACAGGGTTCGTCTTTAACATCCATGGCAGTCCCAAAATTTTTTGTGACCAAAATCGAGGGCCTCAAAAATCCTTAAATTATGCAAGAAAGTACTGTCCAAGTCTCTGAAAAGTCCGGAACTGTTCCCAGTGTGGGTCGCCCAGATGTATATCTACATTTCTTACTAATCATTTTCACATAACAACCCTTTTACTTGAGGCTAGAGCTTAAAACGATAAAGTATGTGCGCAAGATGTTTAAAGCAGAACGTACTATTGTCGATATGAACACATTAATAGTTTCTTAACAAGACGTCACTGGAAACTGACTGAAATATCGCATTGTCAAAAGGCCAATTAATATAAAAAGTTCAAATAGAGAGGCTATCACATGTAGCCAGATTTTTCCAAGACAATTTTTAGTTTGGACTACGAGCCACTCCCATTTTCAAAGTTTAAATTAGTAAACTAAGTAACATTGTAAAGTGCTTAGAGCAGTTATTGGATAGGTGATGATGATGATGATGATGAAGGTGATGATGATGATGATGGTGATGGTGATGATGAAGGTGATGGTGATGGTGGTGATGAGGATGAGGAGGATGATGATGACAATTAGTATTTATATTTTTTAAAGATGGGATGTTTGGAAGATGACGTATAATGTTTAATGTAAAGGTGCCACCGATTGTTTTGGTTTTTGCACTGTCGTTATTGAGACTTTTCTCCATTATTTGTCAATTGCAGTCACGAAACTCTGGTAGACCATCCCAACCAACTGAACCAGAACCAGTGATAAATGCTGATAACGAGGTACTAACTTTGGTTTGGATCATCTAAAGCTAGAGGATCAGACATGATGGGGTCATCTGTTTTTTTAACCATTTTGCATCTTTTGAGGTCTGAGGAGCACATTGAAAGTACTAGACTGGTTTAACTAATCATCTGGGGGACGATTATTGGCTAGTTTCTCTTAACCTATATTTATCAATAAGATAATGTTTTTGCAAAACTTTGAGTATTTTTTACTTTCATTTGTTTTTGATGTTATAGGTACAACGTCTTAGTATGTAATCGATTTTGATTCTGTATAAGTTTAGAGCATTGCTCGTAAACATTATGTAGTAGGTGATACAGTACTGTGCTTTAGTTTTGAAAAGGGAGGGCTATTTGCAATAAATATGATGGTGGAAAGCAAGAATTGATAATACTAACAGTGGGATTTGATTTTCAACATCCAGGAAGCGGCTCTCGCTCTTGCTGACGCAACTCAAGAAAGACTAGAGCTAGAGAACAAGTTGATGGCCCTTCAAGCCAAAAAGGAGCAAATGGATGCTCTTCTTGGACAGTTACAGGCCCTTAGAGCAGCACAGCTTAACAAGGGAATGCTTGCAAAAGGTAATTCCGTTTTGGGACAGTAACTAGTTGTATGTGAGTAAGGATCAGAGTGACACTAGCAGAGATTGACGTCACGCTAGCAGAAATTCAACGCTCGGTGCGCGTGGCAAGTATTTGATTTTACACGTACAAGAAACTTGAAAACTGCTGCCCAACAGTGTAAATTGAAAGGACTTTTCTAAAAGTAATAAAACAGTGTCATTGTGTCTGTAGGCAATAGTATAACACGGAACGACGCAGTAGGACACTCGAAAAGCACATAAAACTCGGCCTTGCCTCATTTACCCGATACACTTTCCCCATGTCAAACTACCTCATTCGGTCAAGAGACACGCGCGTCACTGTTTGATTGCTTTGTAATAAATACAGGTTACAAAGGACAGCTGAAGTACTTTACCACTAAGATTTTACTTTTATGGAAATTCAGGGAGAACGTAACATCTACTAATTCCCGGCAGTATCCACTAATTACTGGCTTTTTTAAAAAGTGAACAGAAATAAAAAGTAATCCAGGGATCGAAATATCCACTAGCTAGTGGTAAAATTGCCGTTAAGCATTGCTAAATGAGCTCATTTGCTAACAGGATTTCTCACTGACAATATTTTGCTAGTATATTTCTTTAAATAAACCTGTTTCAAGAAGTATAAAATAGTATTATCATTACATCATTGCATGTATATACAGATTGTATCACTAAATTGTATGGCAAAAAACTGATCACTAAAAACAAAAGTTCGATCAGACGTATAGACTTGAAGCACTTGTAACATGTCAGGAATTTACTAAAGTATTTCAGACAAGAATAGGAAGGCCACAACAAAGAACCCAGTCAGTGCCTTACATGATGGATAAACAGGAGGGTACATACCGCAATTGTGATGAAGTTGGGGGCAAGTGTATTAAACGTTTTACAAACATAGCGGTTTTGCCAGTCTTGTTCGCCTTTCTGAGAGGTGCCACTAGGGAGTTACCGACTGAAAATTTGTTACTTGTTACTTAAAATCAAGTTTTTCACGTTTGAATCTACTCGCAGCTCGATCTCATATAACCGAATCATGCAAGTGCTGCATTTCAGAATCTGGATATCTAATATGAAAACCAAAAATCATTGGGTTACTTTCTCACTTCATTTAACCTGATGATCTCATTCTGTACGCTGATTGTGTAGTTGTTGGTTACTAAACTATTTGTGAACTGACAAACTAGAATCGGAGGATGGCACGCAGGGACAGGGCCCCAGTGTGAATGAGTCCAGACAGGAAGACGACGAGCCTCCTTTGGCAACAACGTCTCAAAAGCTTGACGATGACAGCATACTGGAAGCATTGGAGGTCCACGAGAAACTCAAGTACGAAGTTCATTATCGACTTAAAAAGTCATCATCAGGGTTTTGTTCGCCGCCTAAAATTCAAAACTTTACTCTATGGGCTTGAAGCTTTTTGTTTAAAGATGGATTCTTTGCCGCTATCATTAACACTTCCATAATCTTTCTTTTCCCCCATTGTCGTGCCGGTGTTATAACACGCCACGTGAAAGAATGTGTTGGGCACGACAGTGGGGGAAAAGAAAGATTGTGGAAGTGTTAATGATAGCAGCAAAGAATCCATCGTTAAATAAAAAGCTTCAAGCCCATACAATTTTCCTGTTCCTAATGGGAATAACTTGAGTATAAAATTTGAGTTTTACGCGGCGAACAGAACCCTGATGATGACTTTTTAAGTCGAAAATTAAACGTTTAGGTTTATGCAACTTTAATTTTATCCATTTTACCTTTTAAGCGAACATATGTCAAATAAAAAAAGAAGTTCATTGTCGTAATTATAATAGTCATATCACTCTTGTCTTAATTTTATGTTTTTTAAAGAAAACTCCAAGAAGTAAGAGACAGGCTGAGCCAGCTCAGGGAATTGCTTGGATATTATCAGGTAATGTAAAGCATTACTACACGCTATTGTCCAAATTCTGAGCAAGGACTCTTTGATTTCGCATCAGTCATATGAAGCGTAGGCTCATTGTGGGAAATACTGATCTGCAATTAGGAGACGAGGAAAGTACAACGTTTTAGAGTTTTTACGGCTTGTGTTTTGCCACCAGCTGTTTTGTAATAGCTTATGTGAAATCAGTCGGTCAGGTAAATATAATAAAGAAGGGTTTCAGGAGCGTGCAAGGGATCAGAGTTTTCGTTTTGTGTTTGTGACCATATTACGGAAGTTACTGTTATTGGAGCAATGTTTCAAAGATTCTGTTTTATGTTCGTAGCCAATGTTTTATAGCTGCGGAAAATGACGAGCTGGAGTTAGAAGATGGGGGATGCGGTAAGAGTTAAGAGCTGTTGTTGTCTGTTTGTAGCCTCCAGTTGTTGAATCCGAGGGCACAACCCAGGAATCCTCTAGGAGAGAAAGTGTAACAGCAAGTGTGGACACCACTGAACCTGAGTCCGGTCAGGGGGAGGGTGAGGATGGAGCTGTGGGAGGTTCTGCCATCCACCCGACAGCCGAGATTGACTGGATACTGAATGCTGGTATACAGGATCCTGAACTTAGTAGGAGGTTAAGGTAAGTGTCCCAAGAACTCCAGGCCTGTGTACACTTTGTGCTTCTTTTTGTTTGTGGCTCTCTTCATTTGTCTGACTGTCTGTATCTCGGTTTTCCTCTGGCCCCTAACCTATCATTCTTAGCAGTGTATCTCAATTGCCAGTTACGTTTTGTTTATCTCTTACGATGTTGTATCGTTTTCTTGGTGTTTTTTTTTTCCTGTTTCTTTCTTTGTGTATCCGTTTCTATGGCAAACACTGAGCAACAGTGTATCTACCCATCTCAGATTGTCATATTTTAGCTTCAATACTTTCAGTTGTAATTATTACCAGTGTCATTCAATTACTGGAGAAAATTGTATTTTTAAGTTTGTGAACTTATTTCACTTTCTACAACCACAGAGAACTTCAGGCTGCGCGACAAAGAGTTGGAAACCTCAAACAAACAAATGAAACAGGCCAGGTTAGTAAAACACGTAAGAAGAAGTGTAACTAATGTACAGACAACCTTTTTATTTCAACAACTCAGATAGAGTTATCTCTTTGAAGGACCTGGACACCATTAAGGCAATCGCGTTAATAAAATAAAAACAATAAAACAAAATAAAATAAAACATAAAAACAGTTGCATTCCTTAAAAGAGAAGGGAATGACTTTCAAAAACATCATTGCCCTCCACCTGAAATATTATCTTTGCTTTCGGTTCGCACCCACAATATCAGACGACAGGGCTGCTTTTATCTCGCCACGTTAACAGAAGTTAGAGCTACTTTGTGCGTAACCACGATAGCAGACAACATAGCTGCTTTGTGTGACAACATAACTAATGACGACAAATCTTCTTTGTGTGTCGCCACAAGAACAAATGATAGAACTGCTTTTTGTATTGCCCAAATAACAGACAATAGAGATGCTTTTTGTGCCATCACAGTGACAAACGGCAGAGTTGCTTGTACATCCCTATAATAACAGGCGACACAGCTACTTTGTGAGTCATCTCAATAACCCTAAACGGGCGATGGAGCAGCTTTGTGCCGAGTAAATAAGAACAGACGACAAGACTGCTTATGAGTCAGCAGAATTATAGACGACAGAGCTGCTTTGTGCGTCGCCACAATAACAGACGATAGAGCTACTTTGTGTTTCATCACAGTGACAAAGAATAGAGCTGCTTTGTATATCATAACAAGAACAAACGAGAGAGCTGCTTTTTGTTTCACGACAATGACGGAGGACAGTTATTTTGTGCGTCACCTCAGTAACCGACGACAGAGCTGCTTTGTGCGCAGTAAACAAGAACAGACTATAAGGCTGTTTCTGAGTCAACATAACTACAGACGACAGAGCTACTTGT
Source organism: Parazoanthus swiftii (assembly GCA_025403585.1). NCBI lineage: Eukaryota > Metazoa > Cnidaria > Anthozoa > Zoantharia > Parazoanthidae > Parazoanthus > Parazoanthus swiftii. The sequence goes on along the minus strand of JAOBYE010126891.1, from coordinate 4,927 downwards.
GTATCACCACAATAATACGACAGAGCTGCTTTGTGTGTTATCATAATGACAAACGACAGAGCTGCTTTGCATAACACCACAATCATAGACGACAGAGCTGCTTTGTGTATCACAACAATGACATACGACAGAGCTGCTTGATGTGTCATCACAGTGACAAACGACAGAGCTTCTTTGTATATCACCACAATAACAGACGACAGAGCTGTTTTGTGTATCACAACAATAACAGACGACAGAGCTGCTTTGCATATCGTCACAATAAAAGACGAGAGAGTTGCTTTGTGAGTCGCCAACAATGACAGACGGCAGAGCTGCTTTGTGAGTCACCACAGTAACAGACGACAGAGCTGCTTTGTGAGTCACCACAGTAACAGACGACAGAGCTGCTTTGCATATCATCACAATAACAGATGACTAGAGCTGCTTTGTGTGTGACGATAACAATAGACGACCCAGTTACTTTGTAAATGAACACAACAAATGATAAAGCTGCTTTGTGTGTTACCACAGTAACTCACGACAGAGCTGCTTTTTGAGTCACCAGACCCGTAAGCAGAGGGTGCGCATTTTAACCTCTCGTCCACACTAAAACGATGAAAAACGGACTTCTTTGTTATCGAAAACAGAGACATTCGAACTTGCTTATGAAAACGGAGTCATTTGAAAACGCAGTGCATCGTTAGGTTCCAGTTTGTTTTTGTTGCTGTTGAGTCTAGTTCAGTATTTGCATGTGATAATGGTTTGTTTATTGTTTATACAAATTTAAGACAGAGTAATTCATGCAGTGTCCAAAATGCATTTTTAGAACAAGGTTTACAAAAAATTAAAGTAATTATGGATTGTTAATAAAGTATAACCAAAACAATATAGTCCGGTTCACGGCTAAAGACGCTAAGCGAAGAATAATTAGTTCTCTCATCGTCTTTGGCCACTTTATGTTACATTTAACATAAAACCACTGGGGTTTTTTATTTTCCTTTTTATTCTGACCGACCGACCTTAGAAGTTCGAAAAAAAATCCGTGTTTCGAAAAATTAACTTTGTGTGGTCTAAATGATCCTGAGTTTATTAGTTTCTTATGAACAAAATGACGGGTTTTTCCTTCTTTAAATGATGTCAAACTAAGCAAATTTCTTCAACACTTGGTTTTATGAGTAGTGAAAATGTCAGATGAAATGTGCAATTAGAATTCTACAGCACGAGATGAATTTTTTCCTCAAGTTTGAACATTCGTCTTGTGGTTCTTTTAGTTTAGGGTGACTTTGCTAGAACTGTAGAAAAATATGCCCGAACTAGTTAAATAATTTTGCCGCCTTGATACATCTCTTGAAGACTAGATGTGTTTCTTGTTGCGTAATCTACGTTATGAAGAGCTGAAATTTGTTTAAAGTAAGTGTTTTGTTAATGAAGGTTTAAAGGGGAAAGTCTATTGCTTCGGCATGAATATTGGTGACTAAAAAGTTTAAAAATGTAAAGTTGCCTTGACTTATTACACATATCATATTCCCCAGACGTCATCGTCAAGAGCCAATAATGAGAGTGCGAGACGGCCATCAGTTCAAACACAGACAACGGAAAACGAATCAGATGCTGACTCCCAGACAGACACTGACGCTGAGGGAAGTGTAACCAGTGGAGCAAGCTCAAGCTTGAATGCATTGGTCTGGCAGGATGATCCAGTGTTCCAGGAGAAAGTCGAGTAATACCCTCATTCTCTGTAGACTAACATTAGTATACAGTGTTTTATACATATGCACGCAATGGTTCCAGGCATGAATAATGTATATGTGCAAAGACTTTGAGAAAATGGAGTTTTACTGTTTCGGGGTAGAGTGCAGTGTTCAGCAAAATTCAGCATTTTTTGTCTGTCGGTGTCACTAAAAGTTATCCCCTGTCTTTTGACATTTACACGATGCTATATATGTTTGGACAAAGTTTTTGTATGGGATATCGTATGAGTTCGAGTGCAATTTGGAATAAATTTGATTGAGTGGGGTTTTCAGAGAGTTTTGAATTGTACGAGCCCTTAAGCTACTGTAGTTTGAGCTCTTTGAAAACCAACGAGTTCGAATTGATGCCAAATTGCACGAGAAAAAACCAAATGATTTCCTTTCAATAATTTACATTGATCTCCGCTCCAAACGGCAAAGAAAGAGAACAGTCGACATGCGTGCGCGCGCAACGATTTTCCCGCCACTTGGACAACGTACGTACAACGAGACAATGTCTGGTCTCTAAAGTTTTAAAATTTTTAATCAAAATTGCCTAATCATTTCAATTTCTTTATGCGCCACAGGAAGTTTACACTAAGTTTCCTTTTTTCTGCACTGCTCGTAGCCAATCAGCATCGAAATGTTTTCATATGTATCATTAGTCTGAAATCGTTTTGCTATTTGCAAGAAAAATGTTCACAGATGACATCGTATTTTATATCTAGGTATCTGTCGAGTGTGTTTGAAAGAGAAATTAGAATAATGACAAAGTAGGTTGTTACAGGCTGCCAGCAGTTAAGAATCTGTAACCTTTTTTTTGATGAACCTTTTCTTTATCATTGCGTTCGACGTTAGGAGAACGCAACCCTAATCTTGGGTTCCATGTGGTTAACATGGTATCCCTGTGCTTTTACATGCGTGAAGATTCTCGATTTTCTGTAACATATTTTCTTTTTATCATCTGTAACATAATAGATGCAAAATAAGATCATTGTTGTTGTGACAGTTGTCATTTTTCTTACGCAATGTTTTTTTTATGGGAAGACAGTAGCAAATGATTTTGAGATAAGAATATTCAGTCACTGAGTCATGAGATAAAGCTAACACTTTGGTTTTTTTTTTCTAGAAAGCTAAATTCGGCCAAGAAAAAGTTGAAGCAACTCCAGGAATTGGTTAAGAAAGTTAACCAGGTAAGAAAGAGTATGAAAAAAAATGAAAAAATTGAGTTTCAGTAGTAAAGAGAAGTTATTGCTATCGTAAGATTATCTAAAAATATAGTAAAGTGTTATATGTTGTAAGAAAAACAAATGTTTTTATTCTACTTCAAATGTATTTTCCTACGTCTTAAAGAGCCTGAAGATGGTTACATGTAGCTTTGTGCTTGTAGACGCTGTCTTCTCACTAACTGTTGTTGTGATGTTAAAATAGTTCCCAGACCAGTTACCCATTTTGCCAATGGAGTTAGCTGAACTGAGTTTTGATGACAATGAAGAAGATGATGAAGGTGAAAGTGATGATGACGACAGTTCCACTGAGGAAGCTGAGCAGGAGCCAGCTGAGGGAGTTGGGGCCGCTGGAGATGATAATGATGATGACGCAGCCACCCTTAGTGAAGGAGAACTATCAGAAAACAAGGATGAGGAGGTCCAAGGTATAGTTAGTGGCAATATGCTGTGTTTTGAAGTAGAAAGTAGGCTGCTTACTAGTGATGGTAGCAGTAATTGCAGTGGTGATTGTAATGGTAACAAATATTGTGAAAGTGATGGTAACAATTGTGGTGGTAATGTTGGTGGTGAGGGTGATGGTAATGGTAATGGTAATGGTAATTGTAGCAATAATGTTAGTGGTAATGGTAGTGGAAGTATTATTGGTAGTAGTAAAGGTAACAACAAAGCTATCAGTCACAGGACAGTGGCAATGGCAGCTGCACTTACAGTAGTAACATGCAGAACTTATTAAGGAGCAGAGGCGTACTTTGAGCTATGATCAGCTGGTGGATTGGAGAGTGAAATGGAAGATATAAGTAATAGTTATGATAATAACTGATAAAAGAAGAAGAATTAGCACCTCTATCAACAAGTTCACTAGAATGAGTAACATTGAAATAATTAAAGTTTGTGTATTACATATTCTAATGAACTCGATAGAAATTCTAGCTTGATGGCTATTTTGTCCTGTAGAAAGTGACCAGGAAGCCGCATACCAGCGCCAGCTGCAGAAACAGAAGGACGAGCTGGAGCGTCTGTTGGAGGAGAGGCAGAGGCTTTTGAGGGTGCAGCAGGAACTCCCCAGGATCAGCGAACACGAGGAGCAGCTGCAACACAAGAGATCCACTACCACTCAGGTTCGCCTGTGCATAGGGCTGGAACCCAAATAGTCCAGTTTCATATTCGTGGTTCCCGCTAGTTACAGTGACTACAAACTTGAAACAGAACACGAAAAGCTCCCAGTTCTGAGCGTCCACGTTCTCTATAAAACTCCAAACTTTCTTTCGTTTGCTACTCATTCCTTCTTATTGTATTTTTGTATAAGGAGTGCCTGCGGGTCCCGGTTGTAAGACTAAACTAACAACGGAACAACTTGCGTTGATGCTCATCAGAAACCTCACCACTTCCCCGTGATCAGTTTGGTGCATGTTCACGTGCAGTGAATTGTCTTGGTTAATTAAGCCTTTGGTTTTGTGCCCACGTAGCCGTAGCCGTACTAGCTGGTTAAATTCCCTAATACAGCTTTGTGATTACTATTGCTGATATTATTGTTACATTATTGTTGATCTTATTGTTGTTTTTGTTGTTCCTCTTATTATTTTTTAAGTTTGAGAGTGTTCCAACACTGACAGTTTTGAACTCTTCTGTACAGACACCCTTCTATGGCTCTGAACTACGACAAGCAAGGTCAAACAAGTCTTACTCAGTGGATTCCAGTGAGCCTGTTGGAGGAAGAGGTGCTCATCCGACTTTTTTTTGTTTTGTGTTGCTCACCTTGTCATGTTCGACTTTAGTAATCGCAGAAAACTGGAAACCGTTAAAATTCTTCAATAGATTGACAGTACTCATTTATGTTACCAAGTATTTTGAGACTGAGAAAATCCCAATGCTTACAAGAAACAATCTTTTCCTTTTTATTAACTTTGGAAACATAGTAAATGGTTTGAACCCAGGAGTATCAGTGTTTCGTGTGGTGTGATCGTCCGGGTGAGAGTAGTTCTCAGA
>JAOBYE010126780.1:0-19088 GCA_025403585.1 Parazoanthus swiftii | reverse complement strand
CTGATAACTTTATTCTGCGTAAAATATTGTTATTCTTATTGCACTTCTTTACTAAAGTAACTGAGAGTGTTCGTTATTATGTCCTTGGAGTGGCCGCACAAAGAAATAGGCCCATCTTTTTTCTGCTCTACCTTAGGTCTTTTCCTACACGCTGCAATCTCAAACTGCAGGTTTTCCACGATAAAATCATCCTCTACCACTTGCAAGCAGGTTATGAAATTTACAAATGGGTTAATTAAGGTTAATTCACTACCCATCATTCTACCCGAGGTTACCTCAGGATGCCTTTGATTTAGATTAAGTTCAAACTTGTTATAATATTCAAATGGTTTCAAACGTTTTCTTTGTATCTCGTGAAGGAGTAACTCAAACCTTCTGTACCGAGCTCAATTTCCATGTTATTTAACTCGATGTTCCGTTTCTGTAATTTCTTAAGTAGTTTCTTGAGATATCCAGCATTCCCAACCAGTCGATAGTCTACTGGAATTTCTGGGCCATTTCCTCTGCCTTTGTTGAATCTGTTCCCAATGCATGAAAAACATTTACATTGTCCTGTGTGAAAGGGTCGCGATTTATAACGGGTATAGGACGCAACTTACTACGGCAAAACTAAGATATTACTTAACACAACGGGTTGCACTTCAAGGATGCGTATCAGTGAAGAGCTAATCACTAAGTGCGGGAAATATAGTAAAGCCTCGAGTTTTATATTTTCCAGAATGTAAGAAGTAAATATGGAGTGCATACTTTTACCGTATAATTTGAAACTGAAGATACGAAAGAGGTTTTACGAAACGAATAGCGTGTTTTTCAAAATGAAAACATAATTAAGAGAGTTTTCTAAATTCAAGTTTCATTGATACGAATACTTAAAGGTTCTCTAACATTCTTTTGAATTATTTTGGACTTTAAAGGTCTTCCAGAAGTCATATTTCATACAACTGGATTTATTTACTGAATCAATTTCTAAAATTTTGTGTTACCGGTATATGCTGGGAATCTTTACCCTTGAAACTAAATGGAAAGGACACAATTTTGCTCATTGCTTGTTTTGCACTAAAAGTTTATTACTAGCTTTGATTATACAGTATCATGACTTCAATTGCATATCTCAAAGAAAATTTAAAAAATTGGAAACAATCATTGTCAATAGGAAAAAAAAACAAGTAAAATAGAAATTTCTGGGTTTTTTAACAGTTTGATGATGGACAGTCCAACCGAGATTGCTGGATATCCCTACTTAGGAAAAGTGATAAGTCGAGTTACATTAAGTTATGCCTTCAAGCTGAATCTGACGTTATTCGAACACTGTGCTTTTCACCCAAAAATCAGACTCAATGTATGAAGAACAGTACTGATGCAACCCCAGTAAAACTGAAGAGATTCAGGTTAGAAGAAAGACAAGGTTCGAAATTACTTGTTCTGGATAATATATTTAAGCTTGAGGATGGCCAAGCAGATTTTCGTCCAAAGCCAACGCCCTCGACTAGCATTATCGCATCACTTCCTGGTATACATTTCCAGCAACTGATCAACACTAAAGGAAAGACTGTACAGCTTTCTAGCATCAAGAAAGTAGTGACACGCTTTGGTGTTAAAGACAAAGCAGAGTGTTACCTTGTTGATCCATCAGGGACAACTAAATTAACACTATGGAAAGATCCTGTTCACAATGTTGAAGAAGGGAAAACCTACAAGCTCCTAAATGCAAGAGTTGTAAAAGACTTCTCTTCAAACCAAGTGGTACTGGAAACATCCCAGCAAAATTGCACAATCGAAGAAACGACTACTTTTGATCAACCACTACCTCAACCCGCTCAGATACCAGAAGCCTTGACAAACAACAATGCAGTCTGTGAAATCCTTGGTCACCACTTTTACAAGCTACCATTGTTGCCGTAAGTGTAGCAAAAAGGTTCCATCAGATTCCTCCACGACTCCTGTTGTAAAATTTTCCACTTGCAACCTGGTTCAGAAAAAGGACAAGTGTGAGGCACGATGTTCCCTGCAAGCTCTTGTCAAACAATTGGACAGCAGTCACAAGATAACAGTAACAGCGTTCCACGAAACTGTGCAGCAGATCCTTTCCTTCTCAGACCACCCAGAATCAGTGGATGAAGGTTAAGTAACAGAAACTCTTTTGGAGTGCCCACTCCTTGATCTGACCTTTGACAGAAAAACAAGAATTGTCTCCAAGATTGCTGTTCATCAAGAAAGCTAAAATGTCACACTTGTACGACAAACATGTTGATCGCATAGCTCAGGACTACATTTACAGTTCTGAGTACAAATTATTGGATATTATGTTACATTTCAATATAGAAGGTTAATATTATTGGTATAAATTGTTCAACAGAAAAAGTTCCAGTTCAAGATGCATTTTACAGCTAAAAAACAATTGTTGGACATTTACAGTTCAGTACAATATGTTCAACTGACAGTTGCATAACCTGGTATGAATTGTCGGACATTTACAGTTCACCAGAGTATCCTCAAGTTCATGTTACATAACTATTAAATAAGAATTGTTTGACGTTTATAATTCAACAGACTAAGCGAAAGATTTTAACTCAAAACTTTAATTATTGTGGTACACACTGTATTTATAAGAATCGTTTTAATTCAGGTTGTCTGTCGCAATATTTTTAACATTTAAGAAAATTATTTAAACTGAGAAAACAATGTTGCATGCCCTACAAATTATATTCTCTTTTAAGCCCAAATTATTCTGGGCTGCAGCCTGCCCCCCCTCTAAAATTGGAGACAAAAGTAAAACTTATCTTTGTATATTTTAAAACTGCAATTACAAAACAACTGCTTTCAATGTTCAGCATTATACAACAAAAAAACCAAAAGTTTATTTACCACTTGTTGATTACAGAGTAAAGTAGAATAATATAAATGGGGTGACTAAAGTTTTAACTGCTGGACGTTTGTCTTATATGCTCACGTTTTCTTTTTACCCCCATTTTCGAGTGGTACTAGAAAATGTCCTTTGAAGCGGTTTATTCAACTTCTAAGGGATATACCGCTTCTGAATATAAACCCTCCGAATACTAAAACGAAAAGTTTTTTACGATTATAAGCCCCCCTTAATACAACCCCATTGACTTATAACTCCATTGCTTCCTTGACACCACGCTCAACCTGTTTAACGGCAAGTTCTATCCTTACCGAAAACCAGACAACCCACCTGTTTATATTCACGCTCAATCCAACCATCTTCCATCGGACATAAATCACCTGCCAAAGACCATCAGAACTAGGATTTCAAGTCTTTCATGTGATGAACACGATTCGACAAGGCCACCCCAACCTACAGCGATGCACTGAGAACTAGCGGTTTCAGCGAGTGACTTAAACAAACCCAACAAGAAAAAAAAAAGGTAGAGAAATATTATCTGGTTTAACCCGCTACAAAATGAACGTGCAGAACAAGGTCGCAAGAACCTTCCTCAATCTAATTGACCGAAACAACGTGAAAGTTAGCTTTTGCACCATGAACAACATGAAATCTGCAATCAACCGCCACAACGCTAAGATCCTCAACCCCGAAAAGCCTCTAGCCACTGTCGAGACTAGCGAGAAAACCTGCCGCTTTGAATGGAGCTTGCCTACTAATCGTCTACAAGACCACAACAAATTGTCTTTTATTAACATAAAGCACAACGCTTTCACACCACACCTGGGAATTAAAGAGCACCAAAACTTCTTACGAAACCAATGGTCTATCATTAAACGAACTAATGCATACTGCAACGGATCTAAAGAATGCAACCCGTGTTTGGCCGAAAAGCTGTGCATTTTGAAAGCAGACAAACAAAACGTTTCTTTTAAAACGAAAGATCGGAGCTACTGACAAAGTGCAGGCACCGGAACAAACTTTAAGCAACCAACTATAAACCACCAAAGTATAGTATACTTATTTAGTCTAAAGGTCGCTTTATAGCGTGAAACTCGAGTCACAGATTTCAATGCATTTCACCATGTTTTAGCTTTTTAACCATTTTATCGTACTCGTACATTTTATTATTATTATTAATATTGTTATTATTATTATTATTATTATTATTATTATTATTGTTATTGTTATTGTTATTACTATTATTATTATTATATACACACACCATTGTTCTGACTACAACAGTTATCTGCCTTTCTTTGATAGCAGACTCAAATTTATTCATGTACTAGGAGCAGAGGAATGCCTGCTATGCAGTGAAAGCAACAAAGATAGCAAGGAAATTGTTAAGAGTGTTTTTCTCAAACGAAGTTTTAAAAGCTTCAAATTACGGAGGAGGTGGAAGTACGGGTCGATCCTCTTTAAACCAAATCATCACGTCTGCTAAAGATATACACACACACACCAACTTGAAACCCTTAATACTGGCATACGTATTAGACAGTAGCGATCAATAACCAGTACTGTAATGGAAACTTCCCAATCTTCACAGTTGAAACATAATTATATTACCGTGCGACATTTCTTCGGTGGACTCTCTATCTACCAAACAAAAGTTACATACATCTGACATTTCCTGTTTGAGTTACATAACTTAGGGTCCTAATGGGGCACTGAAGTAAAACAGCAATGTTTAAGGGACTGTATTATTTCAAAGGATAACAAATTAACTAACTGGAACACGATAAAACAATCTCTTTTTACATTCCATTTTGGATTCCGAAAGAACTACTTGCAGTATATTAATTAAGGGTTCCCAATTGTTGTTCTGCTTTAAGTCGGTCACAGTAACTTTTCTACAATTGACATGCAATAGGCTTAAAATAACTAAAAGGATTGGGAATTACATTCAGCAAAGTATGTACTTAAGTACTATATCCCTTTCACTCAACTAACACGGTTTTCCGGTCTGACAAAATTGACAATCGATGCACAACTTGTATGTGAAACAGTCAAGTAAACTGCAATGCGGACTCGTCGAAGTAAAAGAGAAAATGAGAAAGAAGAGGGGACACAAGCAGTTACAGGGAGTCATGAAGGGGATTGCAGAGAAGAAGAGGAAGCATGTGAACCAGGCAAGAAAACTGCAATGCGGACTCGAGTAAAAGAGAAAATGCGGAGGGGACACAAGGTCCCAAGCGGAACAGAGCTGATGGAGGTAACAAGCAGAACAGAGTTGATGGAGACACTCCCAGCCCTGCTGTCTCTTTTACTTCTCTTCGACCCCTGGTCCTGATCCAAGTTTAGACCGAAGTGCTGACCCAACCTCCGATCCGAACACTCCAATACCACACTTCTAAGCCTACTGTTTCTTTTACTCTTGTCCTTACCTCAACCTCTGGACCGGATCCAAGCCCAGACCCAACTGCTGGACCAACCTCCGATCCAAACACTCCAACACCAGAAATCTGGCATGAAATCAAGTTGCGCTATATGCAATTTGAATTTAGAACAAGAAAGCGAGATGTGAATGGAGCGTACAGAATTACAGAAGAGAATGAGCTGGGTTGGCGAAGTTACATACGTTCCCGGTTTCAACATGATATAATTAAGTTTAAATGTTGCCTTACGGTGACTACCATTACTACAATACACGCCATAGAGATCTCATAGAGGGCTCCTTTGGCTTCAGGTTCAGCGGCGCTAAGAACTGGAATACCCTTCCGCTGGACCTGAGGAGGGCACATGACCGGGCTAAAAAACATCTATGGTCCAGCTAACTACCTTATTTTTTACCTATACTTTACACATGTTCAGTTTTTTCATTTTTGTGTTTTGTGTTCTGTAACTTTATAAATTTAAGTTGTAATTTATATTTTAATAGTAAGTTGCTTTAAAACAGAGCCCCATTCAAACCAGCAATGATGAACTGGGCATCTGTTTAAACATTGTTCTAAATAAATAATATTTATCTTCAAGGTAAATCAACAAGCTGGGTAGAGGTTGTGCTCGCAACTCTGACCGCTTCAAACTAAAAAGCTTGGAACTAGAGGGGGTCAATGTACTGCAATAGGCTAGTATAGTGGTAGCCCTGGCTTGCCATGTACGTTGCGTGATCCGACGTTCATACGAAATTGCCGAGACATCGGAAATCGAAAATTTGTAACACGGAACGCCATTTTTAAAAGCCAAAATGACCGATTCTAAAGAAGAAGAGTTTTCCGATGGCGATACTGAAGATGTATTTGGAGAAAGTGAGGATTAAGAAGAATTTAAAGGCTTTAATTTTCAGTTGCCCGACGTGATGGAATGGGTTGTTTAAGACGATGGATCCATGACTCTAGCATTTTAAGAGGAATCCACGCGATCAGTTTCGACGCGATCGTGTTGGCCCTACTATAAACAGCTTACCAGGAGATGGAAAAGCCGTCGATTTTTTCAGCATTTCATTACTGATGAGCTACGTGGAAAGATCGCTACATAGAAGTGTAGCGGCAATTAGAACCAAACAACCACAAGACGCCATTTGAACCTGTGACTGGTATTCAAGAAGTTAAAGCATATTTTGCTCTCTTTCTTGCGATAAACCAGGACATTGATACGACTCGTTACGAAACTAAATAGCTATTTTTGACGCCAGGGTTTCAGCGGGTGTTTACACTGAAGAGGTTTCCCAAACTGAATGGCTATGCGTTTTTTTCTGTAACCCAGACGAACTGGGCTTAGAAAATCCTACAAAGACCGACAAGCTGGTTAAAATTTGTCCTTTTGTGCAGTATCTGCAAAACGTTTTCAAGGAGAACTTCAATTGCGTAAAAAATTTTGCAATTGATGAGGCAATGATTCCTTACAAGAATGAAGCTTTCATTTAAACAACAAATCTTCGGAAAACCAGTCCGTCGGGGCATCAAGGTCTTCCAGTTGTGCGACTCGAAAACTGCACATCTCTCACGTTTTGAAGTTTATCTTGGGAAGGCAACGGACCCAGAAAGAAAAGATGAGCAAACATCTGCCATTGGAAAAGGAGGTGCTTTTGTGGCTCGATTAAGAAATAATTTCCACCATAAAGGGCACCAGTTATTCACAGATAACTGGTACATCAGTCCTGCATTGTGCCCTTTTTTGCAGTCAAGGGGAATCTATACTTATTGAACCGTGCGAGCAAACAGAAGAGGTTTCCTAAAAGAGTTGCAACAGCTGAAAGCATCAGCCCTCGCCACGGGAGCAAGCGAGCTTAGAGCTTTTGATAGAATGGTTGCAATGACATGGAAAGACAACAATAGACAAGAAATCATCAGGAACTAATTGATTCAAATAAGGAATTGGGACCACATCCACGAGACAAGAAGCACCCCACATATCAGTCTTTTGCCACATGTGCATCCAGTTGCGTCGAAAGCGAGCAAAAATTGTGGGTCTTGGTGCGATTTTGAAGAAGAAATAAGCGTAAAACGGTGAGTATGACAAATGGCAGGAAAAGTTAAAGTGCAGCTAACCCCTATTTTAATATTTAGCTTATGAAATCCTTGGTATTTTTAAGGGACTTCTGCGAAAACCTTTTCGGAATTATTTTAACTGGCTACATTTTATGGCCTGTTCAAAACCCCAATTTTAAGCAAAATTTGGGACATCTTGGTTCACGACCAAGCACTCGGAGAAATGGGTTCGAAAGAGACGTGACGTCATTCGCGGAACTGTGCAATATCCGGCAATATCCATAGTGTTAATTTTTTTATTGACCGTGATTTTGCGGAAAGCTGTGAAAGATGCCTGAAGCCTGTATTGTATCTGGCTGTAAAAACGAAAGGGGTGACGAATTAGGCATTAGCCTACACCCTATTCCGTATTTAGACGACAATCGCTCATTTCGCATTTCCAGCCAGAAGAATAATCAAGGAGATTCATAAATCTGTCTGGGATGAAATCTAAAGGACAGCAGTGACTGAGTCAAGACAGTATTGGAGTGAATGTGTACCCAACGATCTTCCGGGCAAAAACAAAAACAGCAGTCACCGCTGAGTAGCCGATCAAAAAGACAGGTCAGATTTTCGATATTTTTGAAGTGATAACTTTAAAAGAAAAGCTGAGAAAAATAGGAAAAGCAGAGCTTGGTTGTACGAATCCGACGTCAAATGTTGTGTCGCGTGTTTTACGGCGTTTATCGCAAACTTTATCTATTTTTATTTTCTAGAAAGTCAAATTGGACGGGACTTATTGTAAGTAGAAAACAAGCACCCGAGCACTAACAGCTGCGCACCCCAGAATCACGTTAGTGTCACACCAGATCAGCCAAATCATGTTGCGAACGAGGCTGACACTGGATCAGTATGTGCAATATTTCCCGTTGCTGTGAACATATAACAAAGAAATACTGACAGTATTGCGGTAAGTTTAATTTAGTCAAGAAAACATGGGGAACTGAACAGAGAAACTAAAAGGGGAAAAAAACAAATATTAACACCACTATCCAAGGCAAGTTTAAATTATATATTTCTTTTTAACCTCGACATTTCAGGTTGTTTACCAGTGAAAACCTGAAGACTGAACCCAAGCACATAGCATCTCCGAGTCAGTTATTGCTACTATTCAAATTCTGTCACAGGTGCAAGGCAAACAATCCTTTAGTGGAAGCAAGGCAAGTTGGGACCGAGGTGGTAGTCAAAACATTCTGTTCCAATCCAAGGTGCAAAAGAGAATGTGTGGCACAGACAAACAAAGATGCCAGGCTGGGATTTGTCAGCTGGCAACTTCCTTATTTGAATGACCATTCTGGTTGCCAGTGGTTCTGCTTCGAAGTGTCTTCAGATGTTCTCGATGTTCTCCAACATGGAACTCGGTTGTTTATCTCTAAACACATTCTTCAAACACCAATGGCTAGGTCGCATCCTTTCCATGTGTAATGACTCTGAAGAATATGAGAAAGTATGCGCTGCACTAACAAACAAAAGTCTTGTCAGTGGTATTCAGCAGGACTCCCCCTGGACAAAGCAAGCTGCTTGGAAGGATTCCTTTCAGTGCTGACCCATTTTGCACCCAAAATGATTGTGTTCACATACACTGGAATGTTTTGCAGGCTAGTTTACCTCTTAATCACTACACATAACAACCTTGTGCAAATCAGGCCACATGGTTGTAATTTATGCAGCCATAAATACACTACAGCACAGTATTACATATTATTTACCATACATTTCAGCTGTGAAGGAAGTCTGCAGTTCATTTTAAGCATCAGAAATCAGACGGGAAACAGGAAGAGAGGGTGTCATATCCTAAATTCAAGTATGGTGAGGCCACCGTGCGCAATCAGCCAGTGGAGCAAAACTTTGCTGAGGTGTCAGGATCTAAATAAATGTTTTAGGTTAACTATTTAGGACACAATAACAATTACTGTCAAGACTGGTACTGTACTGTACTGTAAGCTTTAGTATTTGTATATATTCCAATTCCTGACATCCGCATGACTTGTGACTGATTGACAAGATACTGAAATCAGACCAGGACTAATTGACTACAATAATAATAAACATATAAATAACATAGATAATATAAATAATAATAATATATATAATATTACTTTTACAATGTAATGACATATCACAAAATCTGAACAAAAATAAGTGTATCTATAATGAATTGCACCAATTTTCTAATCATAGCTTATGTGGAGCAAATCTACAACACTTTTCTTGCATCAAGCAAAGCTGAACTTCAGATGGAAGCAGCAAAGCTGAAGGGCATGACACCTGCACCAATGAATACAATGCTGACAAAAAAAGCCTATGAAAGAGGCATTAAAGAAGAAAGTAGAGCGCAGTAAGAAAGTGGTCAAGGATGTACCTGCAACTTGCATTGCAGGTAATACGTTAATTCTGTATGATGTAAAACAGTCTCCAATTTGCAGGTTCAAACAGCTCACTATTGACAGAATGAATGAACATATTTTTCAGAAACTAAATTTGTGATCCATCTTCTAATCTTGTCTCGACACTATCACATTTAAGTTGATCTGTTACAATTATCAATGACTTTAAAAAAACATTTTTTCACAGCTACAGGTACTAGTAACCAACAACAAGAAACCCAAGGAAGGAGTCAGCAAAGGTGCAAACAAAGCAAGAATTTTGCCTTGTCCACAACACAAGGAGGTTGCCAACTGCCCAAAGAACTTACAAAGAAAACAGAAACAAAAACAGACAAATATAAAGAAAAACATGCAGTTGTATATACTATATGTAGTATAACTGGCAGGGCTGTTGCCAGACTTCAAATTTAAAGGACGCAAATTGAGAAGTTTAGAAAAATGAGCAAAATGTTTCACATTGGTAATATTAAAAATATTCAAAAATATTTTCTCCCATTTCAAAATTTTGGGGAGGCAGTTGCACCAGATAATATTTTTGGTATAACTAGTTAGCACATGAAAATTTAATTGGACTCAATGTATACCTAATTTTGTATCACTTCTTAGTACTGCACTGCTGCCTTACCCAAGCCCATCGAAAACCAACTCATTACAAGCCTTTTGACCAAATTTTATTGTACACATCTTTTAAGAAATTAACTGATTGTTGCCTTACACAGTGCCCTACGACAGAGCAAGAAGACAATTATGAAATACAAACATGTTAGACCGCAAAGTCCATAATTTCTTTCTAAACACATTTTGTATGCTTTTCAGTTACAGTGGATGAGCTGCCTGGTGGCACTGCACACGATTACCACACACACATCTGCAACGCCATTTCAAATTTAGCCAATGTTTATTCAAAATTTCATGAAGTAAATATTGAGAACTGCAAATAAAAACTTATAAGCAATGCAAGCAATACAATGGCTGATAGATGTGCGGCAAATCATGCCACAGTGACACTGCCAAGTGAGACTTGGAACAAGCCTTTAAATGAACTGATATGCCACCTGCACCCCTTGGATACATTTGCCACCAAAACAAGGATTATATTTTAAAAAAATTGAAAAACAATGCGATGTACCAACGAAACCAATGGGGGAAAACTGTGTTGCAGGCAACGCAACTGTTCAGGATAATAAGATGAGGTATAAAGATGACAAGGGTGATCCTTGAGGCTTCAAAGTATTTCTTGACAAGGAAGTTTGCCTTAAGAAATCATCCCACAGTACAGGGGAAACCGACATTCTGCATATCTTATTTCATATTGCAGAAGTTCTGATCTGCCACTACAACAAATTTATTACATACCTAAGCCAGGGAACTTCACAAGGGGAGTTGTGCAAGGCAATCTGTGCAGACCTAGAAACAGTTGCTGCTCAGGTCAAGCTTCAAGTTTTGGGCCTGCTTGGCAAAGATTTGACGGGGCCATGGATGAAACGTGAAACATGAAACTATGTGTCAGCAGTAGACCAAATAAATCATATTGAGGGGATCATGGTTGTGAAGAAAGTGTTAGACGTGTTGAAAGAAAAGAAGGAATGCCTGGTGGAGTTGCTGACCACAACGACAGATTTGTTTGGAGATAAGCTGAATGAGGATACATTGAAGAAGCCGAGGGAAAAGCCGAAAGATGAAGGACTGTTTGCAGCGATGATGAAAGGGTGTTTAGAAGAGATTATAGCAGTTATTAAAAAATATTTCAAGATGGATGTTGGAGCATGGTTGCAAGCAGAAGCAAGATCAGCACACCTTCACAGTATCGACGCTGAGGAAATAATGGGCATGTTCAGCGCCATAAAATCCAAAGTGCCAAATGCTACCTTATGTTATCTCTCTTGTAGAATGAGGGTTAGAAAGAACAGAACTGTTGACTATTTAAATGGAATGAGCAAGGAAAAGAGGGATACAGTTGTGAAGAAGGCTATACAGTTAGGGAAGACACAAAGAGTGAAGAGAAGACTGAGTCAGAAGGATGTAACAGCAGAACTGATAAGGAGAGAGGGGCAGAAGCGGCAGGAACGTGATATGAAAGAAAGAAGAGTTGAGAGGAAACTTAAAGCAACAACAGTTGAGAAGATTGCAGATGAGTTTCCTGAAGTTGAGGGAGAGAAGCTTGAGAAACTGATAGAATTGTTTTCTGGTGAGGCAGTTGGCAGCATGATTTGCCATGATTGGTATGATGAGGAGAAGAAGAAAGTGATCACAGAGAACGGAAAAATTGAGGAGCTGTTTGAAAGTTGAGGAGTGAGAAAGTATGTTGTCCCCTGCTTGGGAAAAGAACAAAGTTATGATGATGCAGAGGATTACAATGTTGACGTTGTTTCGCTTTGTGCCGAATCCATTGCTGGAGATCTAGTAATGTAGAGGGATGCAGAAATGGGATTCACTTCGCTGCCTATAAACATATTTGTTAGTTATTATATCTAAATTGATTTTTACATTTTTACATTTGAATTTATAACTAACCACAACATCATATGCACGGATGACTCATTACCTCATGGTTTTGACAGGATGGCTTTGTCATCGAATTATTTTGTCCAGGTAAGTTATGAGTTTTTTCTGCTGTTTTTAATACAAAATGATTTCAAAGTTCGAAGGACCTGTTTGACAAAGCCTGAGCAGAGTGTGTATCGCCGTTGGAGCACATAAAAGTAAATCCAACCCAACCTTTGCTTTGCCGATCTGCGCTGCGAAGATGTCGTCTTCGTTTTACAGATTTACCGCCTTGGTTGCAAAATTACTGATTATATCAGTTACACTCTCTTGCGCATTGCGGTACCAATGATCACAAATTAGTACTAGCTGCAGTGCACATTATCTTGATCAGTAATCGACAAATAGTTTTGCTATGAAAGACATACGTGAAAGATATGTAAAGTCATGATTATAATGCACAAGCTTATCCTGTTCTCGATTCTGTTGATTTTGAAGAAAGACAACATTTCGTTTAAAGTTAGAAATTAGAGAATACTCGACCACTAATTTCAGTTATTGTTTTCAGATATGGAGCTGCTATGCTATGTCCAGAACTTGCAGAAATCCTCCACATATCGTGTGAAGTGTAAAAATACAGCAGCACTGGAATGATATTCATTTACAAGTGTTGATGCTAACTGTTTTATGTTTTGCTGTTCGGTGAAACATCAATTTATTGTGATGTTTTCTTCGTTTTCTTCGGCTGTTTATCGCACCACGATCGAACGCTTCCTACAAATATGGCGCAGCTTTCACCTGGCAGATAATGAAACACTTGTAAAGCACAGTGAGCCAGGTTATGACAAAATTAGGAAAGTGAGGACATTATTGGCTGAAATTGCTGCAAATTGCAAGAATGAGTATCGGCTTGACCGAGAAGTAACAACTGACGAAACAATGGTTGCCCACAAAGGCAGAGTTTCCCTCAAACAAAACATGAAGGCAAAGCCAGTCAAGGGGGGCATAAAGCTTTGGATATTGTCTGAATCCAAAATAGGATATGTCTACCGTTTTCAGGTGTACAAGGGGAAGGAGAATGGACAAGCAGAAAAACACTAAGCGCATCGTGTTGTTCGTAATTTAGTTGTCGATTTTGACAACACTGGACACCATGTGTATATGGACATTTATTATTCAGACACTCACTTGTTCCGTGAATTATTCCAGAGAGGGATATATGCTTGTGGAACAATTCCTTCCAACAGTTGCTTCCCAAATCACTCGTGGTCACCAAGAGGGAAGAGTCAACTCTGGACTGAGGGCACTACAGGTGGCTAGCTTTTGACCAGCTCCTGGCAACACTTTGGTTTGACAAGGGACCAGTTTATCTTATTTCCACTATTCACCCATCATAATTTATGTGGATAACATTCCACAACAGTTGTTGCAAGTTATCCATCACAGTCCTGTTGGAACAGAGATTCAGGTCCCCTGCCCTCCAGCAGAGTTTGACTATCAGCAGTACACGCGGGGTGTTGATCATGGTGACCAGGTCATGAAGACACATAATGCTTTGAGAAAGTCAAGCAAAGCCTGGAAAAAACTGTTCAGTTATGGGCTGGAGATTAGCATTATGAATGCCTTCATCATTAAGGATTCTTTTCAGCCACATTCATTATCTGGACACCGCGACTGAACATTGCTTGCTGCCGAGCTCACTGACAGCCAGAGCTTCAGGAAGAAGACTGGCAGAGCTCCTAGTCTACCCAAGTCAGAAATTGACCAACTGAAACTCGATGGCATTAGCAATGAAATTGTCTACAAGGAGAAGAGGCCTGATTGTGTTGTCTGTGCAAAAGTTGTGAAGGCAAATTCCCTTGACCGTAACAAACACTACAAATCAAATCTTTGTTGTGTCACTTGTGGAAATAAACCCCTTTGTATAAATTCCAGCAGAAATTGCTGGCAGAAGTGGCACTCACTGAGGCAGTACTGAAAATAATCAATGAATTGGAGAGTTGTATACAACTATGTGGATGTGGGAACACCTGCAACTCTCAAGTATATCTGAGCTAATGACAAGACTTTTAAAAAGCAAAAAAAAAAACAGGAATCCTAGACTGAAACAGGACTACAGTATCAATTTACCAGACGTTCTTTGGGAAAATGCAAAAGTTGGAATGATAAATACTGAAGGTTGATGTAAACAAGGTCAATTGTGTCATAGATCAACACTGACAAATGCAACAAGAATTAACAACGAAGAAAAAAGCATTTCTACATAACTGAATGTATTTTTGCAGTCATTTAAGTAGTTTTGACAGCTTTCTCGATTTGTTTAAGTGCCTACATGTACTGGTATATCACAAATCTTGGAAGAGCAAAGAAGCAATTGCATAGGGATTCCCAAAAACTGGCAACTGCAATGCCCTTCTTTCATTTGACAAGAGATTATTCCGTTTAATTTGCAGTTTTATGATAGTTTCTTGCCTAATCACTTACATTTTTGGGTCTAAGAAACAACTTAGAATGTGAAAATACAGATATTTAAAGGTTTGTGTCTATGCAGTTTCTCCATGACTATTATTTTTAACAATTTCCACTACCAGTACTGCCAGGTTTTTCTCGCAACCAGTAGTATGTATCCATTCAGTCTAGATTTTGAAAATTGTAATTTCTTTTAATATTTTCTGACCAAAGTCGTATGCAATCCTTCTGAAATGGGATAATGCACTTTCAAATTATTAACAACTAACCAAATAAGGATGTTCTGACTATCAGATAGTTTGTTTTGCCAAAGGCAGAAATAGAAATATTATTTATATTGACACTCATACTGTAACAAGGTATGTCTTCAAATCCAGCCTCTGACTTCTAATTTACACAATATGTAAACATGATACTTAAACTACAGTATGCACTTTTCCCAATTCAAAGCACGGTTTTAAATATTCAACACCACTATCAAGGGGCAAGCTGCCTTTTATTTGTTGGACTTTTTTTATTTTTTGTAACAGAGAACTGTAAAGAAAATCATACCCTGTAAAGAAATCATACCACATTATTTCCACAGGAATAATATTTCTGAGAGCACTTCTTAAACTTTCAAGAAGAGGGTACTTCAATTCTATAATTAAGTCATTTCAAAACTTTACTCACAATTT
Organism: Parazoanthus swiftii; assembly: GCA_025403585.1. Taxonomy (NCBI): domain Eukaryota; kingdom Metazoa; phylum Cnidaria; class Anthozoa; order Zoantharia; family Parazoanthidae; genus Parazoanthus; species Parazoanthus swiftii. The sequence continues at coordinate 3,694 of JAOBYE010126780.1, read as the reverse complement.
GTTTTTTTGGGATACATTTTGTGAATTTCCATCAATGCCAATGGTTGATACCTGGCTGGTGTCGTGCATTGCTGATTAAGTTCCACACCTGCTGCTTTATAACTTCTGCCATCCATATGAAACTATTTATTACTACTACATGTAACAAAAAAGCAGATCATATTCCTGAAATTCATAGTTTATGACAGGGCCAGAGGCAACTATCATGTACAAATTTGCAACACTGATCAGTCAGGCAAAACTCAGTTCCCTTCCTATTTTTGACATTGTCAAACAATATATTCACCCAGCAGGGTTTCATAAAGTCGATGAGAAAATCTTTAAGTGCCCAGACTTGCGAGTCCTAAATAGTGGAATTTGGTTATCGTTCAATTTAAATGATTGCAAGTGGTACATGAGTGTTCAATCGGTCCAGCTGAAGTGCTCAAACAAGCATAATCAAATTCAGAGTACATACTTTTCAGAAAATCATACTTTTTGTTCGATTGGAAGTCTGCCTTGAACTGGAAGTAAGGCACTTTGGTCGGTAGAATACACTTTGGTTTCCAGCACTCACAAAACGTGCTGCTACCGAAGGTATGGCAGGTGAGAAATCCATGATGACAATCCAACGCAAAGGGATGAGGAATGTATCAAAATAATAACCTTTTGAATCATTTCTGATCCTTTCCTTGATTTCCTTCCATTTGAAATCTGTTGCCGGTGCATTACAAAGAAAGTACTGATCATTTTATAGTCCCTCTCGGATTTCATTATCAAGAGATCACCAAGACTGGTTCAGGTTGTTGACAGGGTCACATGGTTCTTGTCACGTTCGGTTTCCAGAAATGAATCCAGTTCCAGTTCTATGTCTACATATTACCGTCAAAGACTAATGCAAAGAACAAGTAACATGGGGGAAAATTGTAACCATCCACTCACTGTCAAACATGAACTTCTCGCCGGCGATCCGTCATTTTTTGTAATAATTGTCTGTTGGAACCCAGTCTCTCACAACTGGGTGCCATTTTGAAAACATTACATGGCAGGGGTAATGCTCTTCTCAATAGAGCAATTGTTCAAGATGGTGGCCGGAAGTTGGACAAGTATAATAATTTAAATTATTCAAATCTATGCAAAGTTTTTGTGGGCATTTCGTAATTATATGCCACAATCACAGCGAGAAAGTTCGTGTTCATTCTCTTCCAGTGATGTATTGTTTTACGTTGTTTATTTTCAGCATTTATTCCAGGATGTTCCCGATCGGATTGTGAAGAATGTTCTTAGCCGGCCCAAACTTTATAACTGGACATTTGTAGTCTATACTAATAGTAACTTACTAACTATTCTGGAACAGGAATTCCTTCTAGATTTTCAGAGCAATGTGAAACATAAACTGTTTGTAAATTACAACTGTGAAGAGGTTTATCACTAGGACGTATTTTCTTTGTAACTGAGCAGGAAAAATGGTCAATGCAAATCGCACAAAGTTAGCCATTCCGGAATTGGCCCGAACCACCGTCAAAATGTACTTTAAAACCATGATTATGAATTGATTTTAAAATATCATTATCAACAGCAACAGCAACAGCAAAAACAATTCATTTCGGTATTCTCATATGTTAACATATTCATAGTATAGTATTGCCCAAAAAATATAATAAACTAATAATAAACTATAAACTCAAGTAAATGTTAGTTTTAAGTGATCTTCAAAGGAAGACAGACAAACAGACTGTGTGCAACAGCAATACTTGAGTAAGAATGCACTTTATTTGTGACCGGTTTCGGTTAACAACCTTTTCAAGCATTGCTAAACTCTAAGACCTCGAACGATACTTCGTTTTATAAAATATTTTAGCCTTTTGTAAACAATTTACTATTTCAATTTAAAACAGCAACGAAATACAAAGGAACAAGTAACATACAGGAAGAGCCCCAAATGCGGTTTGAGTGATGGGCTTCCATTATTAGAGAATCAGTTCAAATGTCTAGTTAATAAAGTTTGGGCTGGCTAAAAACGTTCTTCCACAATCCAATTGGGAACATTGTGGGATAAACGCTGAAAACAAACAATGTAAAACAATATATCACTAGAAGAGAACAATCTTGAGCTGTTGACATATGATTACGAAATGCCCGCGAAAACTTCACATAGATTGTAAGTGTCACATCGAATAATTTAAATTATTATACTTGATGCGAATAAATTTCAACTTCCAGCGGTCATCTTGAACAATTGCTCTAGTGAGAAGTAATGCTCTTCTCACTAGAGCAATTGTTCAAGATGGCGGCCAGAAGTTGGACAAGTGTAATAATTTAAATTATTTAACATGACACTTATAATCTATGCAAAGTTTTCGCAGGCAGTTCATAATCACGATTGTTCTCTTCCAGCAGTATATTGTTTTACGTAGCTTATTTTCAGTGTTTATTCCACAATGTTCCCAATGTAACAAAACTTTATTAGGCCAAATGAAAAAATTAGTTGGTTAGCATCCTTTCTGCTAAAATTCATGGTCGGGCAGGTGGCTTTTATTTTTATTCAGTTTATTTTATATTTGACTTTCACTCTTTGTCCAAGTAAAGAAACTTAGAATTTAGTGAAAGTCACTCATAGGGACTATATCTTCGTGTTTATGTCCCAGTTGATCACAAAAATGTTCAGTTTTCAAGTCAAGTAAAAGGTCAGTCTTCAATCAGTCTTGACCTAAATATGCTTTTGAAGAAAACTTGTGTATGTCCTCGATATGGTCCGGACCATTATATTATTTATAAAGGAAATGTATGGAAATAAAAATAAAAATGTTTCTAGGTCGAGAGGGTTTTCAGTGGTTGGACAGGAATGCTAACCAACTATTTATTTTTTTTTGGCCTAAAGTGCATTCTTACTCAAGTATTGCCGCTGCACACAGTCTATTTGTCTCTTACTTTTAAGACCACCTAAAAATAACATTTACTAGATTGAGAATAGACTTTATTATAGGTTTACGGGTAATACTATACTATGAATATGTTAACATATGAGAATACCGAAATAAATTGTTTTTGCTGTTGCTGTTGATAATATTTAAAAATCAATTCATAATCATGGTTTTAAAGTACATGTTGACCGTGGTTCGAGCCAATTCCGGAATGGCTGAATAGAATTATGTGGAATAAAAACTTTGTGCGGTTCGATTCCATTTTTCCTGCTCAGTTACAAAAAAATACCTCTCAGTGATAAAGCTCTTATAGTTGTAACTCACAAACAGTTATTTCACATTTGCTCTGAAAATCTAGAAGGAATTCTTGTTCCAGAATAGTTTCTATGGACTATAAATGTCCAGTTAATAAGGTTTGAGCCGGCAAAGAACGTTCTTCCACAATCCGATTGGGAACATTGTGGAATAAACGCTGAAAATAAACAATGTAAAACAATATATCGCTGGAAGAGAACGAACACGAGTTGTTTTCGCGGTGATTGTGGCATATGATTATGAACTGCCAGCGAAAACTTCGCATAGATTATAAGTGTCACATTAAATAACTTAAATTATTACACTTGTCCAACTTCCGGCCGCCATCTTCAACAATTGCCCAAGTGAGAAGTACCCGCATTTACCCCAGGCTCCGCACGCTTCGCCCTTCCAATGACTCCCCGCGCACCCTCTTCTCGAGGAGAGAGGGCTTTCGGTGTGTGTTGAGTTCGCATGCGTTCGCAAATCGAATTCAA
>JAOBYE010126669.1:0-17045 GCA_025403585.1 Parazoanthus swiftii | reverse complement strand
TACTCTCTTATGTTAATTGAGTATGGTTACTAGAGGAGTCGTGTCCATATTATAGTGGAGTCACTGTTGACTCTTTAGCCGTCAATATACCTTTTGCTTTACATAGTCATAGGGTGGAGAGAGAACTTCCATACTCTCTTATGTTAATTGAGTATGGTTCCTAGAGGAGTCGTGTCCATATTATAGTGGAGTCACTGTTGACTCTTTAGCCGTCAATATACCTTTTGTTTTACATAGTCATAGGGTGGGGAGAGAGCTTCCATACTTTCTTATATTGAGTATGGTTACTAGAGGAGTCGTGTCCATATTATAGTGGAGTCACTGTGAACTCTTTCAGTAGCTATCAATGTAGATTATAATAAAGAGAGTTTGCTGTTTTGGGTCTATTAATCTGTAGGTGATTAATCAAATCCCGGCCTTGCAAAAGTTCAGGGACTTACCTACACTAATCAGGCTGCTTGATCAGGTGTTAAATTTTTTAAGAGTCTAACCAAACCGTATCTTTCTTGTATCAGTTTGCTTTGAAAAGGTAGCATATCTTGGGTTTGGTGTCTTATAGCCGTAGTAAAGATAAAAATGGTAGCTTGGAATTACCTTTTTTACTCAGTTACAGATCCGCAAACGCTGTTTTGACGATAGGCCGCATTCAGTTATGTAGTTATGTAGTAGATAGTTATGTAGCAAAAATGAGTTGTACATATATCTTATATCTAACATACCTTATACTATCTTAAGTTAGAGACTTTTGGATATTGTGCTTTTTGTAATTTTACATAATGAAACGAATTTTTTACGACTATGCGACTTTCTTAGAACCAACTGCACCTAACGTATAAAAATAAATATTTGAGTTTTAAATAAAGTATTGCTTGTCTGCATTATAACCACAAGCGTCCCTGGGAAGTCAATGTCGCCACTAAAACGTAGCCTTGGTATAGGAGGGTTTGCCGTTTTAGAACAATTTCAATATCAAATCAGCCAAACCGAATTTGTCGCGAGAGGAAAAATACTCTAAAAACTCAAATGTTTCTACATTAAATACGTTTTAATGCTTCTTGGAAGACTTGGTATTCAAAATCCCGGACGTGCGATGCAACATTGCATGCAATAGCAGATTACCGTGCGTATTCCCGATTCTGCAAATTGCGAGTGAAATATTGAAGTAGTAGAATCCAGTTTTACTTGCGCGCAGTGTTGCAGGGACAAAGCTTGTCATCTTGACGTATTAGTAATGTTGTAGGTAACAACATCTCAGTTAAACTTCAAACCCTAAAACCTGTTCGTAACTGGTATAAAAGACAACTACCTAGAAATTGTAAGGACTGTTTTCAGTATGCAAAAAAACATCCCTTAATATTTTTATAACACAAAATATATGCATCAAATGATAACTTATCAAAACTCCGCTTTAGAGCAAATGCAGGCAAACACACCCTCTCTGCTTTGGCGACCGTCATTTGGCGTGAACTACCTTTGAGTATTTACAGAAATTGATAACACAATAGAATTCACTTCTACATAAAGCCAAGCAACATTTGTCGTAACAAACATACTGAATGTAGTTTCCAAGCCCTCCAAACCTGTACTCTGTTCCGAACCAAAATTTGGTGGCCTTGGAAAAAAGAGATTGCAAGGTTCGTTCAGCTTCGAATTGGGACATGTCGGAAAAATGACGACGAAGCTTAAAGACTTGCAAAAAGCAAGGAAAATATTCGAAAGACAAGGGTTTTGAAATACGAAGTTTGTTTATCTTGTCTTTTTCTTCGTCCGCTGTGAAAACGTTTTGGTCAAAAAATGTCACACACTCCAAACTTTTGCGGTAAAAATTTGAGCTCGGAATTTTGCGAGCATTTTCGTACCCAGAGCCCACGCGGCCTACGACCAAACAAAAGGGCGTTGGCCGCATAGGTATTGGAAATCAGAGGTTTTATGACTCTTGGTCGAAACTAAAACTACTCATTTCGCGGCTTGGAGAATAAATATTGTCAATCTGTGGTTAGTTAGAAAAAACTTAAACGCTCTGTGTCAGATGCGAGGTGTATGACGACGAATGACTTTTGATCGAAACTACAACTGCTCATTTCGCGGCTGGGAGAGTGAATATTGCCAATCCGTGTTTAGTTATTAAAAATTTAAACGACCTGTGTCAGATGTGAGGTGTATGACGAAGAATGATACAAAAAATTGCAGAATTACACGATCCAAAAAGTCGAATAATTCTGACTTCCGTTATCGATGCAGCCCCTCATTTGCCCGTAGGGCGCGTGGGCTCTGGGTACGAGAATAGTTTGACCACCTACCTCGCACGCGTGCGCAGTTGTTAATCTAACATGTCTTCTATCGGTTATGATATTGTGTGACAGTTTGAAAGCGATTAACTAGTACGATTTGAGTCAGGCCTTTTTTGTGCGTTCTTTCACAGACAGACAATCCGCAATGTTGTGTCACGTTTTGATCTCATACAACTGCTGCAATTTGTGACACGCTGTTTGATCCCATACATTAGTTTTAGTTTGTGACACGCTGTTTGATCCCATATATTTGCTGTAACTTGTAACACCCTGTTTGATCCCATAAATTTGCTGTAACTTGTGACACCCTGTTTGATCCCATGCATTTGCTGTAATTTGTGACACGCTGTTTGATCCCATACTTTGCTGTAATTTGACACCCTGTTTGATCCCATACATTTGCTGTAATGTGTGACACGCTGTTTGATCTCACACATTTGCTATAATTTGTGACACGCTCAGTTTGTCTTTGATCCCATACATTTGCTGTGATTTGTGACACGCTCTTTGATCCCATACATTTACTGTAGTTTGTGACACACTATTTGATCTCACACATTTGCTGTAACTTGTGACACCATGTTTGATCCCATACATTTGCTGTAATTTGTGACACGCTGTTTGATGTCACACATTTGCTGTAATTTGTGACACGCTGACTGATCCTATACATTTGCTGTGATTTGTGACACGCTGTTTGATCCCATACATTTGCTGTAATTTGTGACACCCTGTTTGATCCCATACATTTGCTGTAATTTGTGACAAGCTGTTTGATCTCATATATTTACTGTAATTTGTGACACACTATTTCATCTTATACATTTGCTGTAGTTTGTGACACACTGTTTGATCTGATACATTTGCTGTAGTTTGTGACCCACTATTTGATCTCATACACTTGCTGTAGTTAGTGACACACTATTTGATCTCATATATTTGCTGTAGTTTGTGACACACTATTTGATCTCATACATTTGCTGTAATTTGTGACACGTGGACTGTTCCCATACATTTGCTTTAATTTATTACACGCTGACTGATCCCATACATTTGCTGTAAATTGAAACGGGCGTCGTGTCTCAAACATTTGTTGTAATTTGTGACATGCTGTTTGATTCTGTGCAGTAAAAATACTCTAAACCACGTCACATGACTTCAAAACGGAAAAAAGCGAGGCAGTAGCCCGCCACATGATCAATACCCGTTGTACCTTGTCTGTCTGTTGAGTAGTAAAACAAAATGTGTTGCTATTGGATAATAAATACAGGACTTCTTTAAACAGCCAATCAAAATGAAGACTGCGCTTGTCATGGATTCCGATTGCGTTTCTTAGAATTCTCAGAACTCAGTCGATTTTTTCTCAGAATGGCGTGATAAAGATTTGAACTTGTCGGATTTCCAATAATGTCCATTGAGTTATGATATGAACCGAAAATATTTCTTATTTACCCAGCTTTCATTCCTGGCACCAAACCTATATTGAAACTAGCACACTCTTTACACTCAAGAAACCAAGTAGAGAAACCGAAAGTTTACTAATGGATAACATGATTTCTCGCCAAGAAGAAGAAGCACAACTGGCCTTTCAATTTGGTCTTATGGCTGTTCAGGACAGAATGGGAACACAAAACCGAATCCTTATGGCTCAGCAGCAACAATCGGAAGATATACAGGTTTTAAAAGCCGATGTCGCGAGAAAGGATGAAGAAATAAACAGTTTGAGACAGGAGTTGAGAGATCTTGAACAGAAAAACTGTGAGCTTGAGAGCGCCCTTACGCGCAGAAATGAGGAAATTAAAGGTTTAAAAAATCGTATTCAAAAGTTAGAAAAAGAGAAAAGGGGACTTGAAGAGGAATTGGCAATGGTGCAGAAAAAGGTTTCACGTTTAGAGAGCGATATCGATGAGTTAACAAGTTCGAAGGACAGACAAGAAGAACACAACCAAGAAGTGTCGGCAAGACTCAACAAAGCGGACCAACATTTGGCGCGAGTGAAAGACGAACTCGCACAAACAAAACAAGAAAATAGGAATCTCCAGAAAGAAATTAAAGAAGTTAAAGAAGCGCAACAAAAAGAATTCTTACCGTTTACAAGAAGACAGCTTCCTTTTCATCAACAACTAGAGCCGTTTCAAAATGAAAATGCAGCCGTGTTGTACTTGGGCGAGCTGTGCTACCAAATACAGTCCCGCATGTACAAAGCTGTGCTACCCACGTATTTCACGCCTCTTCGCGGCCACAAGGTGAAAAATTTACTCAAGGATCTAAAGAAGTTACCAAAAGATGAAAAGGAAAAACAAGAAGCAGAACAAAGATGGGAAAACTTGAAAGTAAAGTTGAATTGGAAAGATGAATATGAAGATGCAATGAAATCCCTTCAAGAAAGTCGTAATAGCGCAGCTCATCCCACTCTTAATGAGAAGATTTTACAGAACGCCGTCGAAGAGCTTGATAAAGGAAATCTTCTCAAAGGCCACCTGTCCCTTGAATTAATGGAAAACCTAATAGCTATGTGGAAAAACTTAAATCACTAATCTGCTCGGAATCGCTTTTACGTTTTAAACCACGATTTTACTGAACAGAAGACTTGCTGCAGCAACGAGTATTTGTGTCAAGTTTAGACTGAATTTGTTGATAAAAAGTATTAAGCGCCCTTTCGATATCCTGACAATATAGCTGTCACGACACTAGTACTCCAGCACAACTGTTGAACGTGAAAACGAAATGTTAATCTGTCTGAGTGTTAAACACGCCGATCAGATGCAAGTTGCTTTGCGAAGAGATGCACTGATGCATGTGCACTGCGACTACATTTACCGCCACCATACACCTTGGTAAGTATGTGTCAGTGGGATAAAAACCATGACAAGTCTTAAAACAAATTTCAAAAGTTAGAGTTAGTATAATTCACTAATATGCTTGGAATAACAGAAATTGCTTTTGCTAAAAGAACCTTAACATCTGAGTTACTGAAGTTAGAGTGCTCTAAATATTGAGCATCATGCAGTCGATTTTATAACACACACTTCAGGAACTCACAAACTGTTAGGAACTTTGTTTGTACTTTAAAACCGTCCAGATCTACCAAATTGGGAACATGTCTTAAAGGCACGATGATACGCAAATGCGTGTTGCAAACAATGCTGCCTTTATAAACCATAAACGATGGTCCTCGCGGCACGGATTCACTATATAGCCGTGAGTCAGCATAATACATTAACAGGATCGACATCCCGTAAAACACATCATCTTTGCCATAGTATACATTTCAGGGCTAACTACCAGCTATTTAGTTGATTTTTTATATCCCTATAATTGTTTCAAATCTTGGTAAAACCTCCCAGATTGTGTTATTGTACATTTTCTCTAAAATACACTGACACAAAGATGAATTGCTCACTCCAGTCTAACTTCTCTTTCGCTTTCTTTTGCGGATTACGCTCCATGCATTTGATACTCTTGGTTAATGTTTCCTCAAACCGCCAGTTAACAACAAAAGGCTTTGATATCCTGGTCTGACCAAATTTGGTGGGCAAATAATCACTTCTAAGAATTAGAGAGTAGAGGTCGTGAAGGTTATCCCAAAGGCACGCCAAACAGTTCAAATTCTAAGAAAAAAAACATGGTTTGCCCCACGGCGTCTTTGTCTGAAATATTTGAAAACACGTTCTATCAGAATCTTTAAAAGAATAACTGTCAGAAGTTGCTGTTCTATGACTGTAGCATTATTGACTGTATCTACTAAAAGGATATTGCTTTTCTTCGCCTAAGATTCATACCTACAAATTCATTTTGTTACCGTTTATAACTTATATTACTAGTTTTCAGTGAGTCAGTTAGACTGATTACTACAAGCTGCATGGGTGACTTAATGTTTTATAATAATGCATGAGTGGGATCTCAGTTGACAACGCTGTCGATTTGTGAGAAACTGCAGTTGGCCACCACACCGTTGTTAACTCTGACAAATGCTGGATGTGAACTCACATATCTCCAATGTCGAAAGACAATTCATGAAGCAACGCTAACGTGCGTAGTTCAAGCCTGTTGAGTTACCAATATCACCAACTTGAACTATGACGGTGTACTTGCGACTAATTCTACTTACGTCTATAAAATGGTCAAACGAAATGCTTGAACAAACATATATCTCTGTCGTGATACTAGCTACCTCGGTGAAGTCTTTAGTGGGAGCGTAGCCCGAACACTCGCTAATGCAGATGCGTCCTAACTAGGAATTTTGAATGTTAGATTGAATTTTTATAGTGTAAGGAAAAACCTGCTTTTTAACCATGTAGTTTGAAAACTGAGCGGGTGTTAACTCGTCATGAACAAATGGTTTTGGCATATTATATCTATTCTATGCAAACGCTTTTTCACCAAACGGTATAAAGCAAAATCAGTTTCTCGAAATCCTAACAAACACTCTATCAGATACTTTTAAAGGAACGCACAAATTGATAAAAGACTTTTTGTAATATCTAGACTGATCAGAGTCAGACTAATTGTTCTGTTTGGCAGGTTTGTTGCCATGCAGGTCACAAGTTTTCTTTTGACTTAGACAGTTTGCTGATTGGAGGTTGTGTTAAAAACATTCTCAAAACAAGCGGGGTGATATAGTAGCTAATATCAATGACAACGAGCGGGATTAAATGTTCTAAATTCAACATCGCTTTCAATTGGTTTCTGAGAACTGGTACCATTCAACCGTTTCGGGATCCCTGCTGATTTTGTTAAATGCTGGTTTCTAAGAATTGTGTCACACGGGGAGACTATGTCTAAACAATTCGCTTTACCATTCTAGAAGCGCCGCCCATCTATCAACCATAATAAGTTTGAGCGGGTGTTAATTCGTCATGAACAAATAGTTTTGATATACTTCATCTATGCAATCGCCTTTACAACTGAGCAATTTCACCAAACGATATAAGATAAATTTAACTATAAACATCAATGACAATGAGCGGGATTAAAAGTCCCAAATTCAACAACGCTGTTGGCTTATTAGAAATGGTATCATGTAACCGTTTTCGGGATCCCTGCTGATGCAGGTTTCTAAGAATTATACCGCACGGGGAGACTATGTCCATGCAAATCGCTTTACCGTAAGTGCCAATCTCGAAGCAACGCCCCCTTTTACTTCATAAGACAACAGACTTGCGATTTTGCAAAGAGCTGACGCTGTTGAGCTCGGCTGAATACATACGTGACTGGAACATCTTTGATCTAATTGACCTCAACAAGAGAGAAAAGGAAGGGAGAGATCGACCCCCCCCCCCCCCCAACTTCTGAATGGGGTGAAAACCCAACGAAGAGTCTATCTAACTCACCAGTAAACATATAAACAAACGCAAAAGAGTCTGGTGCACCTTTTTCTTGTAAAAACGTTTCTTAATAAAAACGTCGAATTAAGTTAAAAATTGGGCAAAACTTTAGACAAAATTGAGAACACAACTCGGGCTGAAGTTCAGTTGAAAACATACACAACGAAGCTACTGAGGTAAGGAAACTTCATTTTTGCCTTTTAATCTTATTATTATCAATTTTAGGAAAGCAGTATTTATTCCCATTCAGAGTCTTTGAATCAATTGGGTCACCCAGAATCGCTCTATCTAACAGACTAATACTTACTCTAAACTTGGGCTGCCTGTGATTTGGTTTGTGTGCCTCGATGCCACTCAATAAGATTTACTTCGTTCGTTTATATCAAACTTTCGATTGTATTGGGATTTAATTGGGCAATACTTTAATAAATTTTATTGAAATAATCATTATTAGACCTGTCACGAAGTGTTGCTTGTTATGTTATCAGTTAATTGTATTCCCGCGTTTGTTAAGACAGGACACAAATCGGTGGAGCTGTAAATCTCTTCTCTAGGATGCGTAAGGAGTGTTAACCCTGAGCTGGACAATACGTTTCCCAAGCTTTTATCAACTGGTTTTGCTCCAGTTTGTAAAACTTACGTGTTGAGCAAGAATAAAGCGTAGTGGCCGATCACGCCACAAGTACATCGTTACAATTTTGTCAGTGTTGTGTTTGCCAGGGGGGTTGTTGCGGGTGTCTTCCTGTGGTTTTGCGCTTACTTGCAATGGGAATCAAATTCGTGAAGTAACGTCCGCCGTGACTGAACGCAGGTCACAACTCCCGAAATGAACTATGACGGAGTCCTTAATCGTTTGTTCTTGCGACTTCAGCACTTTCAATAGGTCGAAAAAAATGAAATGACGAAATATAGAAACTGATCTCTGGTCTTTATAAGAATAAAAGAACATATATCATATACCTCACGGCATCTGTTTCTGAAATATCTAAATAAACCAGAGTTTTGAGAATGTGACGATATCTTTTCTTAAAAGAATGTAGTTACTGATCTAGGAACGTTAATTTTTTCCAAGAATCAAAATAACTGAACAGATTTATCTCTTTTCTAATAATCATACATACAAATTTGCAGTTTGTTGCCATATAGACCATATGCAGATTATATTACTAGTTTTCATTTAAAGTAGACTACACAAATTGGGGGTGGGAGATCCCGCTTCATTTAAACATTTTCGAAACAGTCCTGGTGACACAGCTTCTCATCATAATATTAAATTAATAATGCAGAAGTGGGATTCAATGCTGTTGAATTCTGAGAAACTGAAGCTGCCCGGTCACAAGGCCTTTGTTGGGTTTCCAGCCTGACTTTGTGAACTCGAGCATTTCCAAACATATTGGGGCTTCGTCAGGGGGGAATGTATTTATAAAGCAACGTCCGCAATGAGCTACGAGTATGACGGAGTCCTTGCCACGTATATAGTTTACTTCAGCACTTTCGATATGTCTATAAAACGATCAAACCAAACATATATAGCTGTCGTAATAGGAGCAAAAAATGGAGGAAGTAATATAGTGTAAGCGGTAATCTACCGTTTTAACCGTTTGCAGTTTGAAACTGAACGGGTTTTGATTCGTTTTGTGACAAATAGTTTTCATATCTTTATATATCTGTGCATACTATGCAATCACCATCAAAAATGAGTATTTTCGATTCAGCAAACGATAAAATAGAATAACTGATCAATCTGTTTTTCAAAATAATGACATATAAAAGTTTGCTTACATTGAGAACATTTAAGAACACAAAAAATGATGTGACAATGAATGTTTCTAAAATCGGGAATCAGAGTCAGACAAACTGGTCTAGCTGTTCTCCAAGACTGTGGCTATAAAAATTAAGATTGGGCCGGTTTGCTGCCATTTTGTTTACTAGTTTTCTTTAATATGATTGGAGGTTGTGCTTAAGACACTCTCGAATAAGATGAGTGTCAGTTTCTAATATTAATAAGCCTAAATAAAAGTCCCAAAATCAACAACACTTTTAATTGGTTTCTGAGAACTGGTACCATTCAACCGTTTTGGGATACCTGCTGATTTTGATAATTGCTGATTTCTAAGAATTGTTCCGCACGGGGAGATTATGTCTAAACAAATCGCTTAACCAGTTTAAAAGCACCGCCCCATTGCGATCAGGTACCGTGATTATGTACATGGTGTATTTTTCGTGGTACATAGGTTCAGGTTGAGCTGACCTCGATGAATACACGCGTGATTGAAACATCTTTGAACTGCGTGACCTCGTCAACGGGGAAAAGGAAAGGGAGAGTTCGACCTCTAATGGAGTGAAAACCCAATCTATATCGGTGTTTGACTCACTAAACAATAAGAAACTCAACCGCAAAGGATGATGGTAGTTTATCAAACTGAGCCCTTGTTACTTAATACAACAAGAGGGGTGGGTCAACTAGCTTGAATCTGCTAGATAGAGTTCAATTCTGGATAACAAACCCACTTTGCTTTTGAGCTATTCAATCATGTGACATGTGTTGTTAACGGGATTTGGGTGACTGGGTACGAAGTAGGCACATCAGTCAGTGAAAAGGGCAAATATCAAAATATCGGACGCCGGGCGAAGCGAGGACTTTGACCGATATCTCTGTAACTACTAAATCAAATAAATTCTGACTTCCCTGTCATGTATATGTGTCGTTATTGTTCCCTGGTAGATACCTCAACAGGGCCGTAGCAAGCCTTGGAAAACTGGGGGGGCACCGCCAAGAGCCGAAGGTGTGAGCCTTCTAGGGGGGTCCGGGGGCATGCTCCCCCGGGAAATTTGAAAATTAGGTTGTCTCAAAACATGTTTCCTGGGTTTTAAACGCCATTTGAAACAAAATCCGAGTGTCTAAAACTAGTAAAATATGACAAGTTTTTCTCAAACTTGGAGCAATTTGCAGAGCTTGACACATTTGACACATTTGCTGGGAAAAAACTGGGGGGGCACAGGCCCCCCCGGCACCATCTCTTGCTACGGCCCTGATTATGTATGACTCCAAGGAGCTGCGTGGGGTTAATGAGGAGGTTTGGGAGGTGTTAACTGTCCAGGTCAGATGATTCTTGACTTGCATGCGTCGACCACGAAAATAAACCTACAGCTAGTACATGTATAAAATGGATCTTGTGAAGTTGGGTCTTTGACACATTTTAGGTTCACTGTAGCTGCCTCCTGCAAGATTTTAGTATAAATCATGATTTTAACTAAGGTGCCGATATTCAGATGTTTAATATTGATTTGTATAAGTTAATACTGTACCCCGAATGCAAATCAGCTTGTCACAAAAGTCAACAGACTTGTAGTACAAAACAAGAACATTTAGTTTTAAATCTGTAGCAATAATATCAGGTAAATTAGATTGGAGATTTGGTTTTAATAACTAATACTAATAGTACATTTTTGGCATTGTGGCCTCATAATTATACCTACCAAGTGTACAGTAATTTATACCAGGTACATTTATTGCTCCAAAAAAATGATGTGATGTTTTGTTTTTCTCTATTATTTTATACTTAGAAACGTTTAATTAAGTTCCCTGTAGTGGTTAAAAATATTAACTATTTCTGTGATTCAATGCAAACCCAAGAATATGGGACTGGTCTTCAAATCCAGGACAAAATTTGTCCACTTTATTTTAGTGTTGATGAGAACTGAAAGCAAGCAGTATTTGAGACTTGCACTTACACGATTGTAACATTAATGGCCAAATCACTCCCCATCAAGAGATTTTTTCATGAGAGTACATGCTGTACTTGTACTGTAGGTTAGCAGGCTGAGGCAGATCAAGAAATGTTGAAGATGGGGGAAGTGGTGATTTGGGGTGGCTCAGGCTCACTAATAATTGTTATGATCAAATTGATTTTCCTACTTTTATTTATTTTGTTGTTTGCTAGACCTCCCTGAACATGCCCTTGTTATTCACAGACTGACTGTACATATAGTGCTTATAAATTAAGAAAGGTTAAATAATGTATGGCTAGGATGGAGCAGTTAAAAAGCAGCAACTCTGTCCTTCAAGGAGACAATTATGAATAAAGAGGGTGAATCCTGTTTACAAGACTGCTTTGTTTTCAGTGGCATTCTGATCCTGATTAGTTACAATAAAATTATGTACAGTTATCATTAAACCAAGGTCAACTTTACCTAATATGGTGTACCTGTTTTGCTGATAAACTGGGCACCCCACTTTTTGTATTTAACATACAATTGTAACAATCACCTGAGACACCATGTAAATAAATGTCTGGCAATCTTATTTTTGACTCGACATTATACTTATACAGTACAAGAGATACTCTAACTAACTTTGATAAAACAATTTATCAACTTTGCAAAACTCTTTTTAGTAGCCATATTTTTGGTTTTTCTAATATTATACAAGATTAATGCCGACCTTTCAAATTGCCATTCACTCTGCTTATTTACAATTTAGATTAACTAAAAAAATATACACACTTCTATACAGTCGTATATTAATTACATGTACACTATATATACATAATTTTATTTGGTATATTAAACAATTATTGATCTAGAAATGTCACACTAAGGGTCAGCTATTAACGTATATGTCAGTCGAGTTGGCTGTCAGCCTGAGCTGGAAAAACGTTTTGTTCATTTACATATACGTGGATTAGCTGCCATACAAGGTTGGTTCACTCAACACCAATGGTCACAAATACTTACTTGCTTTAACAAGAATGACTCATTAGAACTGAGACTCGAGTTGGTTGAAAATTGTGTTTATCAAACCAGGTATTGAAATTAAACAGATTGAAAAAAAAAGTTGTTTGTGGTCAGACTGGGTTTTTATAAAAATGTTTGAATAATAATTTTAAATTCTATCCGAATTGTTATGTGGGGGGGGGAGTGATTGTCTTTGCAGCAAATCCAGGTTCATGTAAACACTGAAAATTGACTAATGTAACCCTGGGGATGGTACAAAATGCAAATGGTCTACAAAACTGTACAATTGTACTGCTGGCTGGGCAAAAGCAGCTATTATTATGTTAAAGTATCCCTATTTCATGGATCCTGAGCAAAAACTTTATCCTCAATTTCCAGATTTTTTTGTTGTCAGCAATAACTTGATATGCTAGGCAAGTAAATCTGTGAGCACAGAAGATATGGACCTCTCATTGGGGGTCATGCATTTTGAGTGAGAAATGTGGATAAAAAGATATAATTAGATTTTATTGACTAATGTTAAAATTCAAGACAACTTTTTTTGAAAGTTGTGAATTGACTTAATCTACTTTTGTTTTCTCTATTGGGAGTTTGCTATTCCACCATTTTGCGGGGTGTCATGACATTGTGACAGTCTCGCATGTATCTGAATTATACTACCAGTACCGTTTTAAAAGAATTTTAAGAATTGGTCTAAATACACCAGTTAACAATGATCTTTTCTAAATGATTATATAATATGTAACCTGAGTCCAGTAACAATGACTGTACTGGTCTACATGTATCTCCAAAGAAGCAAAGCATAGAAGAGGGAAGCCCTTAGACCACCGGTAGAAAGTGTTTGTACCTGCAGGTACTAAGTTAGGCAATGGGTAGTTTGAGTATGGTACCAGTTCTAGTTGATGCAGAAATCTTTCTGTCAACTTCAGAGGAAGCCAAGCCCCCAGGAGAATCATTAGTGCTGGCCATTGTAAAGGTCCGTTCTTGATCAAAGGAAAAGTGGGTGGTCATCAACTTCTTCTGCCCATCCACAGCATGCTCTTGCTTATTGCTGTCAAAAAAGTGAAAACAGAACTCTTATAAATAATAATTGTACCAATACTGACACTGTTTTTCTAACGCAAAGTTTTGCTAGATCCATTCCCTTGTGGGGGTTAAAAGTCGAATTACTCGACGGTCAAATTTGGGCTCATTAATTCAACAAAAACATCACTTTTAGCCCCCACGAAGGAATGGAACTAGCAAAAAAATGGTGTATTATGATCATACTGTATAGTCGTGTAAGAGGAAGGCTTAACATAATTTTATAAAATTCCAAGGACGAATTGGAACTCGGCCAAACTGTTGTATAAAAGACAATAGGGGCCTCGATTATACATGTAATTCCAGAAGAGAGGGGCTATATAAGTACTATGAAAACCCTTCATGGGGAAGGTATTGATATGTACTACTTTGTAATTGTTCTTGCAGTGGCCACGCCTTTGCAGAATTGCCTAAAAATTTAGAACATTATTAGTTGAGAACAATATCAGGTTCAAGCTTTACAGTATCCATAAAAACACTGGATAAAAAATAAGATAATTTAAGGCCGAGTTTGCCAAAAAAATATGAAAAAATCTATTTTCAAAATCTGTTTTCAAAATATTCTGAAGATTTTCTGAACACTTGGCATTTTTCAAAGAAAATAATTATTGTGCTAAAAGTCCAAAAAAAAAAACCCTGCAGCCCCTGTACAATTTTGTACAGAATAAACTGTGTTGCATCACTTACATGATTGGTGGAAGGCCAATATGCTTACAGTGATGCCACCGCTCAACGAACTCCTCTGACAGCTTCACCTTTCCAATGTGGAACTGCAACACTTTAAAAAGAAAGGGATCATGACGACAAACATTTAGGATCTGGCGCTGACCTACACCGTTGTGGCTGAGATATGCAAGTGCTATGGCTGCTGATGCCTGCACAGTCTCGTAAGGTGATATTAACATGCTGCCCAGAATTGGAATGGTTCCAATTGAAATAATTGCTGCTGGAATGCCTGCCCTAGTGTGGGCAAGGGCCCCAAGAAAATTTGCTGTTAGTGCCTGGATGTCCTCAGACTCAGATGCAAGCATCTTCACTAACAGTTTGATTCCTGTAGCTGATGACAAGGCTTGATCTTCATCTGGAATGATTCGAGACAAAACAACAACCTGAAAAGCAGCATGGACAACTTTTCGCTCATCATTTGACTCCAAGAATGGTGTAAAGCAGTGATAACGAACTCCACCAGACATTGCAATATTTCGCTGATTAGCAACATTATTATATGCAAAAGTTGCCAGTGCTGCTCCTGCAAGCAGCTGTACAGCCTCCTCTTCATCGTAGAGCAGTCGCAATATGTGAACAAAACTAAAGTCTTTATGATCCAAAATAGCTTTCATATTGCCATGGTGACCAAGTGCTACACAACCCAATGTGTATGCTGCTTCAACCTTAAGGACTTCCTGCCTTGCATGGAACAAGAACCTTATCAGGAACTTTATGGCATGGTTTTGTGCCACAGAGTCCTGAATTTGTGTGTGAGGTCGAAATCCTGCACACAAACACAGTGCTCGCAGTGTTCTAAGGACACTCAATAAAATATACACTGGGGTTGAGGCTTTTCCAATAAGTCGGACAAGTGGCATGACTCCATTGGCACTAGCAATTTCATTTCGTTTGTTGTGGACACCTTCAGCCAGAACACCCAATGCTTCTGAACCAATAAAGTGCAGGCTTTCTGGCAGATTTTCTGACAGGAACTCAATTAGCAAATTAACTCCAACTTCATTAGCAACTGATCGTCGTTGAGTGTTCTTATTTCCTGCTATAGCCCACAGACCGCCTGCAGTTAATGTGCGAAGATCTGCTGCTCGAGACCGTTTAAGAAGTCTCATTAAAATCATGACACAACCATGCTCTGTAAGAACACTTTGATTGCCTTCATTTTCTTCAGCTAATGCATGAATGGCCTCCACTGCGGCAAACTGGCATTCTCTTGACCTCAGTCTAGTGAGCTCTACCAATGGCTGCACTCCTCCCTCACTGACAAATGAATCCTGATTGGCTTTGTGCTTGTACACAATTGCACCAACAGTTCTTGCTGCCATGGCTAAAACATGTTTGTTCTTTGCTCCTGCGAGGAGCTGCCCAATCGACTTCATGATATCCTTGTTGTTACCTATAGCAGTCTGAATTTCTGTGGTAGAATTGGCAATTGCTCTAACAGCAGTGAGACAATTCTTAAGTACTTCTTCATCATCGAACTGCTGCAGGAGCTTTGCCAATGCCTCCACTCCTCCCTCACTTGTAATTTTCTCTTTGTTTCCCATTTCATCTGCAAGCAATGCCAAAAGCTTGGTAGCCTGGACATATAAGGGCCTGTGTGGTGCTCTGGCCTGACTAACTACAGATGCTATCCCTTTGACCCCCAGTTCTTTTCTCGCATTCTCGTTCCCACATAAATTCAGCAACACTGAGAGTGCGTGAGCCTTTGCGTCCTCGCTGGCAATATTTCCTTTTAGAAGATTCACTAAAGCTGAAATCCCTCCAGCCTTGAGAAATTCTTCAACGTGTTCTTGTCTTCCTGAGACAGTTAACTCGACTAATGCCTTAGCTGTAGCAGTTTCCAAGTCTGGTCCGCCGTTTCCGGACAAGCTGTCCACAAGACACTTCCAAACCTTGAGTTCTGGGCAGTTGAGTTCCAAGAAAAACTCCAGCAAAGTAATGTGATTATTCATTGCCGCCAATTCCACTGGCCCATGCATTTGCCGATCTGTAGCTTTCAAATCGGCTCCAAGTTCGATTAAAACCTGAACAGTGTCGATGTTCCCACTTGTGCAAGACAGCAAAAGGGGAGTCGATTGCTTTCCGTCTCCTGTCACGAGCTCTAATTGGTCCTCTCGACCTTTTACGAATCTTGCTACGCTTTTGTGATAGCCGTTGTATGCCGCATGGTGTATGTGGGCCCAGCCATTCTCGTCAAACTCATCCATCGTAAAGTAAAATGGGATCCCTAAAATGTACAATTAACAAAGTTGTGTTTGTTGATCACTTCGCTGGCGTCGCCCTCGTGGGATCGGGAACCCATTCAAGTTCATCAGTCGTATTCATAAACAAATCGAAACCTCGAATTCTCTCCCCAACTTCTTTTTCTGTGCCACTGGAGTTTTCTAAAACAATATATACAAAAAAGCTTATTCGCCAGTAGCTTAGAATGTTACATGTACTCCGTTGCTACGGACCCCGTGTTGCTTTGTCGCAAAGGACGGACGGTTTTGACACCAAGTGTCTCAACATTAAAATCTACTAGCTGTTCTTGATGAAATTGTCTCGATGTGTGGTTAAAATCTGTAGCTTTCCTCCGTGATTTCAAAGTAAAAAGTCAAAATGGCAATAAGCAATTTATGGTCAAACTTCGCAATGTTATCAAATAACAGCCAGAACCCATTCTTCGACTCCCTGTTCACTTTTTACGAGCTTTTGTTCACGATTCGACGCGCTGATTGGCTAAAATTTATTGCTCTTTTGTCATCCGGACGGATTGTCCATGATGCAATACTTTTTGTGCTCCAAGAAGTCCCAGTAGTAAAGCGCTGTCACAGCGATTTCGGTACCCAGCGATTTGCGTACCCCCGGGTACAAGGATCGCTAGCGATTTGCGTACCCC